>WTSP01021599.1:0-10541 GCA_025331215.1 Actenoides lindsayi | reverse complement strand
ACTGCGCTGCTGGGCCCCCTGCTCTGGGTGACCCTGCTGGATGGAGCAGGGGGGTGCCACCAGATCAGCTCCAGAGGTTCCTTCCAACCACCACCATGCTGGGATTTTTTTGAGTGGAAAGGATGAAGAACCCAGACAGGAGACTTCCTTCTCACCCATCCCATCTCACAGCGAGGACAGAGGTTTTTCCATCCAGATTTGTCTGAGGGAAGTTCACTTCACCCTTACTAACCTCCCCAAACTCATGTCCAAACACATTCTGAGACACCAGGCTTTGTGCAAAAGCTACAGCACCCATCTCAACCTTGCAGCACCCCTGTCACCTCGGGGGAGCCATGCCTGGAGCCAGATGGAGCTGGACATCCTTAATCGCAAGCATGTACTTTGCATGTCGCAGACCCTCACATGTTGACCCCATTCTGGTGTTTCTGTCGATACTGTTTGTTTATTAATTAGCCTAAAGTAAGAGAGGCACGTCACACACAAATGAGAGTCCTTGCCCGGAAGAGCTGGGAGTAATATTTTTGCCTAAGAGTTGCCTAATGCAGCTACTGAAACACTGCCAAAGGTTTGCTTTCAGAGAGTTCCTATGGGCAATATTTTTATAATATCTTATATCCCAAATGGGCTTTATAAGTTTCCTAGAAGCCTGATTATTTTTTCTAATTTTTTTTTTTTTTTTTGAAAGAGCAAATATCCCCAAACCTTTTATGTTTTCCATTCTCCATCCTTCAGGTGCTTCCCATTGGCCACCTGACACTCAATGCACAAATCCAGGGCTGATTTTGGAAAGCAGAGCGTGGCAGCACCAGGCAGGTTGTCCATCTACTGCTGTCAGAGCTTGGCATCCCTGACCCAGCGAAGCTGGCACGCTGACCTGCTACAGGCACTAAGCCATCCAAGCAGATGGGCACGAGCCTGGCCACCGAGGAGGCCGTGTAGGAGCATTTAGTCTGTTAGCAAAGGGCAGAATTCCTGGACAGACATTTTAAGCCCAGGCTGTTATTTTGGGGATCGCCCCCAGTGCATGTTATTTTGGGTTACAGTAGGCACAAAATTGTTAAAGGAAGGAAGGAAAGTCTGAAAATTTCTGTTTCTTGATGGCACCTTGCCAAGGAATCCTGCGGGGATTGCTTAGCCGTGATGTTGCTGGATGACTGTAGCTGGTGTAAGTATCTAGATACAGCTGCTATGACAAAACCCATATTATTTGCAGGTGCGTAACCACTTTTATTTCTTATGCACTCATTCGCAGTTGATTGCTGAATGTTATGTCTGAGATTGAACTTGTAAGTCTTGAATTTTAAACTGTGGCCTCTTTGACTCTACTGGCCTGGGACCTGTGGTTATGGGTGTAGAAGTGGTGCGTTCAGGTAAAAAGACATATGCAAAATAAAACGTATAACCTGGATGTCTGCCTTATGCTCTGTCTTAAGGGCTGATTCCCATTTGGAGTGTAGTGACAGGACAAGGTGTGATGGTTTTAAGCTGAAAGAGGGGAGATTTAGATCAGATGTAAGGAAGAAGTTCTAAATTCTTCACTCTGAGGGTGGTGAGACACAGGAGCAGATTGCCCAGAGATGTTGTGAATGTCCATTCCCAGGAATTGTTGAATGCCAGGTTGTATGGGCTGTGAGCAACCTGGTCTGCTGGAAGGTGCCCCTGCCCATGCCAGGGGTGCTGGAACTAGATGATCTTTAAGGTCCCTTCTAACCAAAACCATTCTATGATTCTGTGATTCAATATATAGAGAAGCCACGAGAATCTGCTGAAGTGGAAGGGAGGTTAAGTTGGATCCTGTGCTGGAAGATACCTGTGTCCAGATGGATTCCAGCTAACTCCAGCAAGGATTTGAGGAAAGCAGTCATCTCTGGCTCTGCAGTATATAGAAGTTATCACCTCTGCCCTTAAAATGGCCCTTCAGAGGTTCCCAGGACGGTCAGTTCCCAGAGTGAGGTGTCTCTCACATCAGGCAAGATGGATCTGGGCCTTTTTCCTTCTGTGCCCTGGATGTGGACCAACTAAAATTGCATGAGTGTTGGCAGATGTATGTCTAATCTGTTCTTAAAAATTGCCAGTGAGTTTCACAACCTCCCTTGGTAATTTGCTCCAGAGCCTAATTATCCTTTCAGATTGAAAACCTCCCTTCCTGCAAGCTAAAACCTGTTACTTCTTGTGCAGCCCTGTTTGGACATGGAAAAATAAAGTGTTTGTCACCTTATTCAAAATAATGATTTACAAATATATGCTTTCATACATAAATATATCTAAAATAAATGTGGTATTGAGTGTCTTTTTCCTGTTTCTAGACTAAGCAAACCCATCACAGCTTTTCTAAAATGTTTATAATTTCCTATTATTTTCCTCCACACTTTTCCCCAGTTTTTCTTCATCTCTTTTTTAAAGGCTAATGCCAAGAAATGGACATTTATTATGTCTTTAATGGTGTTCTGCAGAGATCACAGAAAATTATTTACCTTAAAGTAGCAACAATGTATTTGTTGACTCATAACCACTTGGAGGGCTTCTGTAGCCTCCAGGTCACTTTCTGCTTCACTTCCACCACTGTATTTGTGCATGGATTTGAGTTTTCTTCCTACATATAGAGCCTTACGCTCATCTTTATTAAATGTCATCACTAGGCTGCTCTCTCCAAAATAATTTGAGATTTTAATACTCGCAATCTTTCCCAGTTTGGTGTCATCCAAAGTATACTCTCTGTTCTGTCATCCAAATTGTTCATGAAATATTGAATAGCATCAGATCCAGGACAGACCCAGCTGGGACTCTGCATGGTGTGTTCTCCAGCACTGACAAGGAGAGGAATTTCTGTGTTTCATTTAGAACCCCAAATGATCTAATCCATTGGATTAGATGGCAGCTAAAACAAAAAAATAAATTAAAAAAAAAAACCAAACCTGCAAAAAAACCCCGTCCCAAACCTTCTATAAGAACACACTTTTTGGAGTAGTATTATATAGGTTTTTTCCATTTCATATCTTGAAGTCCTTTCAACATAACTTTGCTATATTTTATGCCCTTAGTTTTCTTTTTTGAAGGAAAAGTATTCCTCCTGCCTTCCATAAATAGTCCCACAAGGTTTTGAAGTTCAACCCTGAATTAGTGAAATAGAGAAGCAGAATAGTTAAATTCAACTTTTTGTGGTATTTGGCAGATTTATAATTATTTCTTCCAGCAACAGCCTAAAAGGCATCAACACATCTTTGCTGTGACAGCTCTAATTTTGCAATGGAAAGAAGGTAAAAATCAACAGAAAGAAGGCAAGTAATCAACTTTTTGCATAAAATTTCAGTATTTTTAGGCTAAGATATGGTGGTTTTTTCTAAAAATTAAGTCATCTAAACTCACAAATCTGTTATTTTCTTAATGCTAAATTCATTGCTTGGGAGAAGGCTGCTTGGATTTGATTGAAACATCCTTATCTCATGGAAATTGTCTGTGAAGAAGCAGGACCTCCCTGACCCAGGCCAATCCAAAGGAATGTGGATTAAATATAAATAAATAAATAAATAAATAAATAAGCAAGGAGGTCTCATTAGGCTTTGTGAAAATCTTTAATTGCAACGGAGGTTAAAGAATAATTTCAGTCATGATGGGGTTTTTTTTGTATATATTTGATTTCCCTCCCCTGTAAGCCATGCAAGGCATACTCCAGAATGATTTTATCAGTGAAGTTCAAAGTTTAGCCGTATTTAACAGATTTAATAGGTCCATAGTGTTCAATTGTTCCCGGTCATACAGCCTGGCTTCCTGCATGCCACAGGTCAAAGAATTTTACCTGGTTGGTTCTGCACCTCAGGCTCACTCAGTCTCACCTTGTTCAAGGCATGTGTAGACACATGAAATACGGTCAAATAGACAACAGTTAAAGAAAAAGAACTGATTAAATGCTTCTGCAGCAAGATAGGATAGATTTACTCTCTAGTACATCTTTTTCCTCCAATTTTAAAAATAATTTTCAAACTCTGGCAAGATAAAACATCTGAAAGAATTTGGAACAAGAAGAAAATGGACTGTACAGCTCTGTGAAGGGAGGGTTTGTTCAGTATGACTGCCTGTATAATCCTGCAGCAGAACAAACTGTGGCTATACCTCGTAGGACCGTTGGACAGCAGGATCTATGGAGGCCACTGCCTCAGGGGTATCCCTGTCCCTGTGATGGCCCACCAGACTAGTCCACCTTGCCAGTGGTGTAAGTGGTGTGACCTACTGGTCTCTGATCTCTGCAGTCCAGCTAACTTATCATAGAATCAGAGAACGGTTTGGGTTGGAAGGGATCTCAAAGATTATCTGGTTCCAACCTTCCTTCCATGGGCAGGGACATGTCCCGCTAGACTAGGTTGCTCAAAGCCTTGTCCAACCTGGCCTTAAACACTTCCAAGGATGGGGCATCCACAACTTCCCTGGGCAACCAGTGTCTCACCACCCTCAGAACAAAGAACTTTATGCCTGGAGTTTGGTAATGTTTCCGCTTTTGCCATGGGAAATCTAAACTTACATGACTTCAGTTGTCTTTTCATTTAATTTGAAATGAATCAACTTGATCTGGAGTTATTTTATATGACTAGTTCCATAAAGTCTTTAACCATCTATCAAGGACAAATTTATATGCATGTCACATCCTATTGTTTCACCCTCTACTTAGTGAGGACCTCTTCTACATCTGTTAGTAGTAGTGTTTCTTTTTGAGCCAGGTTGCAAAGGTTCCCCCAAAAATCACTTAGATTAACGTTTCTGTATCATAATTGGTTGAATCCTTGCCTAAATCTGACCGTCATGCAGCACATCCCTTGGTTACCACAGTGATTCCTTCTTCTCTGACTGTCTACTGGTTTACACAAGGTCCACCATAACATATGTCATCCTGTCTACTGCTTTTTTATCTCTTTATTTGTGTTCTCCTCCCTCACTTTCTTCTCTCCATTTATTAATATTACATGTGATTATTATGCTGTTATTTCATAATCTCCTCTATGCTAGTGCAAACCTCTCAAGAGCTACAGCAGCCTGTGTCCCAGAAGGCGAGTACTTTTTGGAGCTTTCATGGAGCTTATTCTTGGAAAAAAGTCTTTTTATATTGTCCCACTCAACACCTGCTCCAGTATTTGACTTGCAGATTATATTGGGATAGGAGAAACAGAAAAAAAAAATAAAAAATACTGTATTCAACATCTCCCTACTGACAGATAAGTTGCTCCATATGTGCAAAACTGATTCTCTTTTCTTTTTTTTTTTTCTTGCTTTTTTTTTTTTTTTAGGTTGCAAGAGGAGAATTCTAAAACTGTCAATATTAACTCAGGATTCACAGTCTGAAAATCAGAATTTTGCAAAAGACTTGTTTGGTGAACCAAGCTTATTTATTTACCTTCCTAGCTAGAAAAGACTCATCTAGGTAAGGAGCCAAGAACAGGAGGGTACAAATGGAGAGCTGGAAACAGAGTTTGGCTCAGGTTACATTGACTTTGGCAAAAACAAGATATGAAAAATTATACTTCAGATAAAAATAAATTATAATCTGCGAGCATTTGAATTAGAGGAGTTCTCCATGTAAACTTCATAAATGAATGTTAATTCAGTTACCAATTTGTAGCTATGAAACAGAACTAGTGATGTTATTCCTTGGAACTTGTTTTGGAAAAGATTGCATAACCCATGAAGCAATTCTTCACAAAGTGCATAAAAGTGTCAGCTTATGTATAATTTATGCAGCTAATGTTAGTTATGGTCTGTTTAATAGTACTTAATGCTGCTGTATGACATCATTCTTTCATTTACCAATAGGAAAAAAAATAATAAAAAGACCAATCAAAACCATTTCAAAGACAGACGCGTGCATTAGTTTTGATTTTTTGTTGTTGCTGTTTAAATTGTGTAAGTCGATAACTATCACTCGTATGTAAAGGATTTTTAAAAGGAGCAATTGTCATACAGAGTCTACTTATTTACTATTTAGTTAGCCTAATTACAATTTACTCACTGTGTATGCGTTAACTAATATACTGTTAATGTGCCTTGAGCGATCCATTTTGCCGACAGCGTAGTAACTGGCTCTACGCACTTGCCCCTTTATTAGTGGCAATTATTAAATCCAATTTTAGTTGTACTTACTACATTTCCTCCGCTGCCTACAGGGCATCCCTACGGGAGGGTTATGACTTAGTGCTTCTGTTCTCAGCCTGCACATCCTCTTACCCTTTCTGTGCCTTGGGGTGAGGCAGCTGGAGCTGGGGACAAGCAGAGTCAGGATGGGTCAGTGTCCCCAGTGAAGGCACAGGGACACCTTTCCTTGCCTTCATGGAAGAGGGAAACAAGTCTGTGTTCAGCGTCCAGCTGCAAAAAGCCATTTCCTAAGGTTTGGAAAGAAGTGAGCTTTTCTTTAACTGGACATTAGACCCAGAGGCACTAGATACCTCCAAAATGCTGAAGCCTTTAACTTTCCTGTGATTCCCAGGCTTATTGAGGTCATCAAGGCTGATATGGGAAAGTCAACAAAGGGAGTTACTCAGTTTGAGACCCTTCATACAAACCTTTTTCACACTGCAAGTCAATGTATCTGGCTTATTAGAATATTGGTCAAAAAGTGCCTTTTTTGTGAACTCTCCTTTGATGGTCAATGAACAAATGGATTGCTGTATTGATATCCTTGCTTCTTCTCTCAGGATGCTGTTCAGAAGGACCTAGAAAGCTTAAGAAGTTGGCCCATGTGAACCTCATGAGGTTTAACAAGGCCAAATGCAAGGCACCTGGGTTGGGGCAGCCCCTGGTATAAATACAGGCTGGTGGATTGATGGACTTGAGAGAAGCTCTGAGAAGAAGGATATAGGGAGTGATGGTGGGTGAAAAAGCTGGAGCTGAGCTGGCACTGTGCACTCACAACCCAGAAGTCAGTGGTACCCTGGGCTGCACCCTGATCAATGTGGGCAGCAGGGGAGGGGGGGATCCTGCCCCTCTGCTCCCAGGGCTCTGGGGAGAGAGACCCCCCTGCAGTGCTGGGGCCAGCTTGGGAGTCCTCAGCACATCAGAGACAGGGACCTGTTGGAGTGGGGCCAGAAGAGCCCCAGCAATGCTGGGAGGGCTGGAATCCCTCTGCTGGGAGGCCAGGCTGGGAGAGCTGGGGGGGTTCAGCCTCCAGAGGAGAAGGCTCTGGGGAGACCTTCTGGTGGCCTTGCAGGACTTGAAGGAGCCTGTCAGAAAGGTGGGGACAGAATTTTGAGCAGGGCCTGTTGGGACAGGAAAAGGGGTGATGGTTTGAAACTAAAAGAGGGAGATTTAGACTGGAGAGAAGAAAGACATTTTGGACACTGAGAGTGGTGGGAGCCTGTCCCAGGCTGCCCAGAGATGTGGTGGTTGCCCTATCTTTGGCACCATTGCAGGTGAGGTTGGTGGGGGCTCTGAATAACCTGCTCTAGTTGCAGATGTCCCTGCTCAGTGCAGGGGCGTTGGACTAGATGATCTTTAAAGGTCCCTTCCAATCCCAAGCATTCTATGATTCTATGAATCTCATTGAATAATCTTCTCACTGGATGGTTTTTTTTTTGACGACAGTGATGCTGTCCTGTGGCTTACAGACCACATTTCCTAATTCGTTGTGCTGGCTTCTGCTCTCCTGACAAAAATTGAGTTTGTAATGTTCCTAGCAGGCGAGCTGGCCCGACATTGCAATTACCACCACCTGCCTGCTACACCAACTGTAAGATCTCCACTTGGCACGGCTGGGGAAACCTGGGCTACAGTTAAATGGGTGAAAACGGCTCATTTTGCAAGTGGTGATCTCAGTCTCTCACGCACTTTCTAACTTTTCTTTCCAAATATTCCAAGCACTGCCAGTTCAGTGGTCCTGAGGCATTTTTTTTGGTTTACCAGATCACAATGACTTCCACAAAAGATGAAGAATTAACACATTTCATTGTTGATCTTGATCCATGATTGTGTGTACCAGAAAAAATTTACTGTGGTCCCTTAGGGGAGGGATGGCAATTTTTTTTTACAACAAGCGTGGTTTGCAACAAAAATTATTCCAGGGCCCCTGAGTGTCCAGAAGGACATACATGTATAAGCTTCAAGTACATCAGGGACCTAGATCTCGAAAATTCTTCAGTTATGAGCTGAACTGTGAAATGCAGATTCTGTGAGGGCAGAAATCACCAACTAGTTGGAATAAATGAGGTATGTGAGCCTTTTGTGGTTGGAAGCCTTCACCAGGATTTTCTGTTTCTATCCCTCCTTAGAAAACTCCCATCCCCAATATAGCTCCTGATGCAAAGAGCAGTGAGATCAGCTGGAGAATTTCCTTTGCCTTTAACCAGATGGGATCAGGTCCTCCCTTCACCTTCCAAGGCAGACAGCTCTCCCCTGGCTTTGCTGGAGCAAAACTACTGGCTAACATGGTCAGAAAGTCCACCACCATTATCAGATTGACTGGTACCAGTGGTTTGAGCTCTAGGCACTTGGTAGCCTTGGACATAATGAACGAGCACCTTGTTCAATCTTCTCTTTAAATCCACTCTACTGGCTGCAACCAGTTTCCATATGAAAGAAATCCAGCCGGTAGCTGTTGTAATGTGAAAATAGGGTTCTTCACAAAAGCCTTTGAAGCAACAGGAAAGTTTGTGCCCCACTTCTCATACAAATTACTTTGGATTACACCCAAGAGTCAATAATGTTGTCCTGTGTCTGCTGTTCTTTCCACGCACTCGATTGCTCAGCCAAAATAAAGGGTAGTTCTGAAAGATATTTCTGATTGGAAACATACAATTTTCCGTGTGTCTACTTGAGCATATTCATCAAATGAGCATTATTAAGGCAAGATTTGACTTAAATGAAAAACAATAGTATGCAGAATGTTGCCATTTTGATGAAATCCATCTTCAAAATTGTCGCACTTCTACAGCGTGATCACAAGTTAAATTTAATATTCCTGGTGTCACAGAGACTCTATATCACTTCTTGATAATAACGTGAAAATTGTGCTTTCTGTTCTTTCTCCTCGAGATGCTGCTCTCAGGCGGGGAAAGGTACAGCGCTAACAGCATATTTGCAATTACCTGCAAGACTTAACCAAGGAAGTAGTCGGTTTATAGTTACCTTCAATATGTAAACTACAAATTATTAGTGCATGAAAATGGCATCTAAGTTCTGTTGCTGGGGTCTAGTAATTTTGGATATTTTCCATGCTATTACTGCCTGCTCCATATACCTTTACTGGTTCTTTTTGAAATTAACTTAATGGCACTCTACAGAAATGGACTGCCTACTGAGAATGAAAGCTTGCTTGCGAAGATGGACTCACTTCCTACTGGGAAGCACTGATTTGGCACAAACAAAGAAATGCTTTAGCATTAATTTACTCCGGTATCAAAATATTTAGAAGAAATAATTTAAAATATTTAAGAACCAAATGGTCAGGATTTGCTGCTAATAAATCGGACCCCTGTACAAATATTTGCTAGTGAATAACTCCTCCGGACTCTCCCAGCTATAACACTGAGATAATGCATTCTCCACTTGCCAGGAGTGTTGGTATTTTATTTTTTCCCTTTAGGCAACCAGGGACACATTCTTGAATTGGGGCTTACACTCGTGTGCACCCACATTTGTGCACCTATTCTCTCGCAAACTGAGCTCTGTTCACATTAGTATGGGGAATATCACCGCGTGGTTTTGTATTCCTCCACCAAGGTAAGATGAAGGCGGATGGGCTCCTAGTTACTACCTTCCCATGTGAAAGTTGCTAAAAATTATGTATTTGACATGCTAAATATCCCAGTCCTTTGACGCAATGCCCCAGCAGCATCCCCTCTCTGGAATGAGACTACAGAAGACAAAATTCTGACAGCATTAGTTCTTTATTATCCTGCAGCTTTGAATTCCTTTCCTGACCTGTTGTCATCACCCAGGCTCCCACTAGCAGGTCACCTCCATAAATATGGTAAGGCAGAATGTGAGTTTTCTGCTCATCTGTGGATCTGAGTCACATCTTCATCTTTTTCTCTCATGACTGGAATTAGGATCACAACATAACCATGGGATCTCTCCTGAGGAGCCATTAGGATAGGTAAGGAAGAGCTCTGCTCTTACCATATTCTTGTCCCAGCATTACTCAAAACACTCTAATTTGCATAGTTCTATTGTCACATCTAGGAATAAGTAACTTTGCAGAGAGTATCTGTTTCACTGATTACGGACTTCTAAAATCTACTTGGCAAAGTTTTGAATATTCACTGCTTTTTCTTTAACATATAACATGTTACATTGCAAAACTAAACCAAACTGATCAGCACTTTGACCTGGAGAAGTCTGTGTTCAGACCACCCGAGTTACCACAAGGCAGGAGAGCAGTGCAAGTGAAGGCAAGTGTTCCCCAGCACTGACTGCTCACAATTCTGGTACTGGTTCCTCTTCTGGATATTTTTAACACGGAATTTACTCTAATTTTTCCCTTCCCTCTTTTTCTTTTTTTCTTTTTCTTTTTCTTTTTCTTTTTCTTTTTCTTTTTCTTTTTCTTTTTCTTTTTCTTTTTC
>WTSP01021597.1:63947-80624 GCA_025331215.1 Actenoides lindsayi | reverse complement strand
GGAACACACAGAGCGGATCGAAGGCAGAACGGACAGAGGCCTCCTTGGGTGCTCCCAGGAAGGAACCAAAAGAGGACCTGAGCCAAGCCAAACAAACCTAGCAAAGCAGTTCAAGAGGGGAGAAGAGCCCAGAGACCCTTTGGATCCCTCAGCTCTAAACCTAATATGCCGTCTATGGGCTGGAATCCCTCGCTGGTCAGTTCAGGGTCCCCTGTCCTGTCCGCTCCTCCCTGCAGGTGCAGCCTTCCACTTTCTGTATCCCCAGTGGGGTACACAGGATCCAGCAGTGGCCTTGGTCTGCACACCAATCCTTGGTAGTAACTCTAAACATGGGGTGTTATCACTGCCAGAAGCAGACACTGCCTATGAGAACAGGCTGCTAACTTCAGACAGTGCAGTTAGTTAGAAGAACGGAGCTGAAAAAGTAAAATCACTGAACAGAATTGTTCTGTTCTCACTCAAACCAGAACAAACTGGAACACTCACAGAGAATGTATGTGACTACCAGAGGAACAAAAAAAATCTCTCTCACCTGAAGAAAGAAACAGAGCTGCGTTGGATAATCTAGCAAAATGAAAGCTGAAAGAAACTGTAGTTCTTACTCTAAGGTACCAGTGTAGTTGAAAACAAGGGAGGCCAGCAAATATTTTTGGGTAATATTCACTCAAGATAAACAGATGTTAATTAGACATATAGTAAAACCAATCTTGACCAGGCTTTCACTAATAATGAGTCCAACAATCAAACTAGCCTTGGACCACATATGATAAATTTATGAATAATTATATTAATTTAATAATATTTTATTATTAAATAGATTAGATAAATTTATGACTTATTACATTAATCCCTTTTGTACAGTTAATGTACCTTGATCTATGACAGTTTGAAGGGGGAATAGCAGGGATTCAGAAAGGACACATATTACAGTTTGCAGACACCTCTCTTTAGAACTGACTCAAGAATTTTAGAAATCTGAAGTGGGAGACAGGACAGAAGGAGAAAGGGGAGTAAGATTAGCATTATAAAAAGTGAATGGGTTTTTTTATGGAAAAAGTAAAATGGAACAGTAAAGAACCGAGAAGGAAAAAAACAAGGAGTTTCAAAGTGCAGAGGTCTAGGGTTTTGATTTGTTGACAGGCTGAAGGACTTCTGCTGTTATGAAGAAGGAAAACCCTTTGCATTAATCATGGCAACAAGCTTCATCTGAATTCTCTGAAAATAGACAGGCTGCATAAAAAAATGAGGTTGCAAATATGTATGAAAATAAATATTCTGCCACCAGTTTCTTCTTGTGTCAGGAATGACCTATAATACAGATTCTGCAAGGTCACACAGGCGTAAAGAATAACAATAACTCAGTTCTTGTTAAGCATACATGACTTCTTTAAGAGTATTTATGCTGACTGATAATTTTGTAAAGCAGGTAAGACCAGTCACTCATGTGCTGCCCTGAGATATTGCAGATAACAACATATTAAATAATTTTATATTGCTCATATTTAATTCACCTGCAAAATGCCTAAAGTCTTGTCTTCAAAAAGTAATCCCACACATTCATAGCAAGCTGCAGAACAATGAAGTCATAGAAAACCCATGTAGACTTCGTTCATTCTTCTGACAGAGCACTGTTTTGCACATCTTCACATTCATCACTTTCCGATAATTTAACTCTTTATCACAGCCTACTTATGTAAAAGTACTCAGGCAGAAAACTTGTTGCTGCTCTTACAGATTATTTCCTGACTGATTCATTGGAATGGATGCAAGAACATTAGCCCTGTGTGCAGCACCGGGAACACTACATGGAAAAAAATATTAGCTGGTAAAAAGAGCATAAATGAAGATTAAACGCCTGCCTGCCAAAGGTACCATGATACCAACACACACAAACCAGAAATAAGGTATGAGTTTTTAGCCACGAGTTAAACTTAAAAATGTTCCCAGTCACAGCTCTGTCAAATTATTTAAGACAGCTGGGAATGTAGGCAACTTGCACATTTTGCTTACATCTGATAACCAAACAGCTTCAGCAGACTAAAAATTTCACTCTGTAAAGTTCACCATGCTGGACAGCTTACCTTATTCCAGACACTTGCAAAGGCAACTGACTGCCATCTGCAAAGCCAAAAACATCTTAGTCAGGATCCATTATGTGCAAAATCAACAGAGCTGCATTACGATCGCTTTCACAGGTTTGTTCATTTTGGCTTGGAAACAGTTCTTCATGTAGAAGATTTGTATCCATATTACTTAAAGAGCTACAGAGGGCTTGCAATGCCTGATACTCAATCTGGAAGTGAATGCAACTCACACACACAAAAAAAGTGTCAGATCCTGAGGTGCCTTCTCAAATACAGAGGGGAAATAGTCACATACCACAAAGACAATGCAGCAGAAGAGCACTAGCCTGGCACAGGACAGAGTCAGAGGCTGCTCTAGGTGCAACAGGATCCCTGCTTACGTATTTCAAGGCTCTGGCCATTTTTGTCAGTGTGAACAGAACAGGCCTTTCAGCCCCCTCAAGAACACTCTTGCAGACAGGGATCATCCAAGCACGAAGTTGCCCTCGTGCAGAACTCACTGAGCCCTTTTCATTTACATATATCTAACCATAAACATAAATACATATGTGAGCAAACAGCTAGATTATCAGAAGAGCTGTATTCAAAACATTTAACCACTTTAACAATCTCCCATGAACACTTACCATATGATCAGTTTAACAGCTACCACATAGTGGTCACTAGAAAATTACCTGTGGTAAAACACTGCTTAGTAACTACCTGAAACACAGTAGTTTTCTATTACGGCTTTGAAACTTTAAAGTCTAAAATTCAAGAAGACAGGATAGTTCAGTTTTAGTTCTACCGAGAGAGATGAAGAGTGAATTGACATTGCTGCTAACCATAACAAAAACGTTTAATCTTCATTTATGCTCTTTTTACCAGCTAATATTTTTTTCCATGACAGCAAACACAAATTCTTTAAATTCTCTCTTCTGAAGAAAGATGATTCACACATTACTGTATTTCTGCAAATGACACATAGATTTCCCAGTTATTTAGTATAACAAAGATCTAGCTTATTCAGTTTTCTGCCTTAAAAAGCACAGTAATCCAACAGTTATCCTCACATGTATATGGTTGCACCATTTAGAAATTAATTACTCTGAGTGGGGTGCTGTAGCCTGAAGGGAGAATCACATTCAGCCCAAGCCAGAAACAGAAAAGGGAAGTCACTTTCATGAGGTTATCTGCATCTATCTTTGTTAGCATGAGAAATACCCTGGAACAGAACTTAACCACTTTTGTACACAAGGAAACAACTTGAGACACAGAGAGCTGCCTCAACAACTGGGAGCATAGTATCATGGCTACAGCAAACAGTGTCTGTAAAGGTACACAAAACAAAATCACTTCATCCAAACTAAATTACATCTGATAGCTGCAATTGCAATCATAAAGCAGCGCTCACACTGTGTTAGACCACTGCAACGTTGCTATAATTAACAAATTCTTCATTACAACTCCCTAAATCTAATGTTAAGCAGCACATAGCCCAGGAGGATCAAAGTCACTTTAAGGAATCTTATTGTGATCATCTTAACTTCATGCATAGACTCTGATAGTCTTCAATAAAAGCTGTAAGTGAAGAAATCTAAAGGATGCTGATTATCTTCTACTAAACATTTCCCTTCTTATGGGGAAGCTTTCTTATCATCAGTACCTCTGACTGCAAAGAAAATGTGCAAAGAAGAAAAACCAGAAAAATAAAACGACAATTTTAAAAACAATGCGGTGTTTTCATAAAACTCACTGGGTACAATTTCAAAGCAATGTACAAGTTATAAAATGCCAGTGCTACCTGGAAACAACACTTCTTGCTCCAGTCCCTAAGGAATGCTGCAGCACTAAATTCTCAGCAGAAAGATATTTCACCAATTAGAGCTAACTTAGCGACATCATATCTAGCCACAGCATTCAAGATTACAGTTCTCCTAATTAATGGTGACTGTTCAACATAAAGCTAACAGCACTCAAATTTCAGCAACATCCACAGGTTAAATACGTATATGTTCTGGTACCACAATAGGTGATTTTTCCTGAGGGAGCAAGCAGAGACAATTAGATTCTAACCTTTACACAAACACACACACACACACACACACACACACAAAAAAAAGAGTAAATCATAAATGACTTTATAGAGCTATCCTGCACAGAGACCAGCATGTATCTACCCACAAGTCTCAAGCTAGTTTAGCTAATAGACCAATCTTTTCAAAATCTCACTGTAAAGACACCACACTGTGACTTGCCTACTTCCCAAATCTTTCTCCCATAACACCTTCATCTCCTACCATGTTCCCCCAAATCCCTACCTAGAACCCCTTTCTATTTAATGTCTCTTCCCAAGAAGATCCTACTGTTATCTCACTATCTTTTCCTATGAAACAGAAAAAATTCCCAGTTGATTCCTGGTTTATTTCTTAACCAGGAAAGAAATCAATATTTTTGAATGAACTGAACAAATAAGAATGTTCTATTTGTGCACCTCTATGTTGCAAACAACAGCTGGGAGGAAGAAAGGGAAAATATTATTTTCGTTTTCAACTTTGCTGGAAACCTCTATCAGTGATACTGAATATTGTTGTCATTCTCTGGTAAATCATAGGAGAACCCAGCAGTACAAGTCTTTTGATTAGAAATTAAATAATATGCTCCACTGATTCCTCTCAGAAATAGTGACCTAGTTCTGCTGCCTACTATTGCAGTTCTTTTTCCTTTCAAGACAAAAATTACCTTTGCATAAAAATTACTGTGACAGTCAAATGATTGTTTGTCATCTCTAGAATCAGGCAGAGAGCCTGAATCAAAAATAGCTCTATTAAATCAAAGAGAATCATAAGAAACTATTTATGGAAATCATTTGCTGCTGACACACTACCCAAAAAATTAACTATTCCCCTGGACTTCAAAACAAGTGTTCAACTTGCTCATAGGTGTTCACAAAGAAGTACAAGGGAAATTAAAACGCGAGGACCCAAGAGACCTGCTATGTCAGCTCTCATTTCCTATTTGCCAAAAGGGAGTGCTTTGATTTCACTTGCATGTGGATTTAATTGATTAAACATTAAAAAAGCTATAGAAAATATAAAAGTTATTGTTTATAGAAAAAGAGGCTTTTTTTTTTTTTTTCTTATAGTTCTTTTAGGTTTTAGCATGTCTTTTTACCCCAAGTTTGCAGGGTATTAGTTCCTTTCTTCCCCTCTGATCATTACTGTTCACATTACAGTACCCTCCAGGAACTCTGCCCAGCACTAAAGTGATATTCTTGCTTTGCAATCTGTTATTGGAGAGCAAGTACAAGATAATAAAAAGTACAGTACATTCACTGCTCCAGGGATTTTGTTTTGCTCCAAGTAATTGCCCCAATATATAAATGGGATAGAGTAAGAATATAACACAACAACTGTACTATCTCCATTTTGCCTATGGTGATCTAAGACACAGCAGGACTCAGGCTCTTCCTCTCTTCCTGTTCCTCCCTGTGGTCCATCTCTTAGGTCCACATGGAGATATGCAAGAATCAGCAGTTTACCCTCCACAAGAGTTAGGAGGAACTGGAGGACCATCATTTTTCAGGTCAAAAAGAAGTTTGCAGCATAGCTAATAATCACAGGATCATGAAATCATTTGAGTCAGAAGACACCTTTAAAGGTCATCTAGTCCAATCCCTCTGCAGTAAAGAGGAACATGAGGTTGCTCAGAACCCCATCCAACCTGACCTTGAATGTTTCCAGGGATGGGGCATTTACCACCTCTCTGGGCAACCTTTTCCACCACCCTCATTATAAAAAATGTTTTCCTTCCGTCTAGTCCAAATCTACCCTCTCATAGTTTAAAACCATTACCCTTTGTCCTGTCACAACAGGGCCTGCTAAAAAGACTGTCCCCATCTTTCTTATGGGCTCCCTTAAAGCACTGAAAGGCTGCAATGAGGTCTCCATGTAGCCTTCTTTCCTTCAGGCTGAACAACCCCAATTCTCTCAGCCTTTCCTCATAGGAGAGGCGTTCCAGCCCCCTGATCATTTTCGTAACCCCCCTCCGGACTCAGTCTAAGAGGTCCATGTCTTCAGACCCATGTCACCTGAACCATAGTTCTGTGCCATTGGCAACCACCAAATTTCATGTTCATAAATAAATGGCCACAAGTTTTTTGAAACACAAACACTAATTCAGGAATAGGTTTTAAATTAGAGTATTTGAAATAAATATTTTAAAGAAACCCACTGGGAAAAATGAGATAGTGTTCCATCTCATTCTACTGTTTCAATTTCTACATTGTGCTAACTGTCACATCTGGAGAAAAGGAATAAGGAAGAGTATGCATTTACACTGTGCAAAGAGCCCCAAACACCTTTCCATGCTCTGTGAAGAAAAAGAGACTTTATTTATTATTTACAATGAAAAACAACAAAACTGTAACAGGACCTTATTATCATGACAGAGAGTTACCTATATGAAGAAAAATCTGCACTTCCATATGTACTTTGAATGCCTTTGGCCTATTATTGCAACCTCTTAAACATCTTCAGAGGACAAAATAGAATTAGCTGGTTTTTTAAGTGCAGAAGCTGTACTGTACTGAAACAGCACTATGGCTGATTGGCTGCCCATGAGTGAACTTTTCCTTAGCCCTGGGAATAATACTTGATGCTTGAAATAGAAATATAATTATCATTATTACTTTGATTCCAAAGGTTTTATAATTGTTGACCCTCAGACAAAGAGCTCTTCTTTTCTGCTGGATAATATATTTCACTTGCAATTTCCTGATAGTGCTAAATGATAAGTATCTTCTTCTTCTGGCCCATATTTTCTTTTAATAACCAGCTTCTTATTATCAAAATCCTAACTGGCCATTTTCAGATAATCCAAGTTCTGGAGACGTGCCACAAATCCCACACTGCTAGGGAAGTCTGTGTAATTCTTTACAAAAGCTGATTACCCAAAAATCGCAATTACTCCTTAGCTCCTCAGCTCCATGTGGCTAACTTACATGAGTGAAAATATCCAGCATTCATGAAGGACTGAGAAATATATAACCAACAGCACACTTACCTACTCAATCCTTCTTTCTTCTACATGCCCTAAGTTATTATTTGCAAAGCATCTTGAGAAAACGTCTCAAGGATGGAGAGGACAAAAAGCCAAATAATGAAGTCAAAATTTGTTTTATTTACTGCCATGTATTGGTCTTCCAAAGCAGTAATATATTTTGCTAAGAATGAGAAATCTGAAGTTGCTCTGTAAACAAGGACAGGCAAACTATTTGTTTAGAAGTCAAATTCTTCTTCTGCATTCTCTGTCTTCCAAATGAATCAATACCAATATACAATATATTCTTAATGAGAAATTGCTTGTGACAAAAACAGAGAGAATGAGAAACTGCATACGAATTGCAACAGTGACAGAGTCAGTGATTCTGTCATGAACAGTGACATCAATTGCAACAAAATAGAAGCTGTCTGCTCTGCACAATTAAAAAAGAAAATAAAGCAAGTGTATCCTGGCAAGGTGACACAAAGACAGTCCCAAGGAAGTATTTATGAACATAAATATCTGATGAGCACCACGTCTCTTTGGTGTTCCTATCCTTTCATTCTGCAAAGTGGGAAAAAAACCCTGGAAGTTAACAAATGTAACATCTCTTACACTGACCATACAGGCAGGGGCAAAACTACACTTTTGTACATAATTTATTTTTAAATTGCTGTGGTCAGAGTACCAAACAGTAGTAAATCTTTGCCTCTGTATTAAATTCCTGCTATGCCAATGAGGAAGTATGAAGTTTCTGCATGAAATTTAGTTTCATAGTCAGGATCTCCACTCAAGGGCATCTTTATCACCCAATGTCTTAGTAAAGTACACAGAAATAAGAATGAAATACCTCTTCAGCTCAATGTTTTCAGGTATGTGGTGAACGAATTAAAACAAAAGAAACATAGCAGTGTAGACTAATTACTCCAAAATATAGATTCTTAAATTACGCAAAACTGATGGGAGGAGGATACCCAAATCCAGGTCGGTACTGCTGTTTCTGTTCCCAGCTGGAATGAAGAGATGAAATTTTTAAAAACAAACATTTTGCCAGAAAATTTAGCCAACTACAGCTCACTGAACCTTTCCCAGTCTCAGAATGCTATGGTAACTTGAAAGGACCATGATGTTCTATTTAGTCATATTAGATAAATTAATTTGCCAGATGCAGAGCTGATGTGCCAAGACTCATGTTAAGCTTAAATACCTGTGAAGAGGAAGCTCCCATATAGTTCATGTGTTTGCTTAGTATTCAAAGCATTCCTTCTTCCAAATTCAGAGAAATTACAGAAAAGTGGTCTGTCTCAAACTGCAAGGAAACAATCTATTTAAGTGTGATCTCATGAAGCAGCTAGATTTTAGCTAACCCACTCCTAAAAGCCACTTATGATCATAATTTCATAATGTCATAACATAGCCACATCTTGAATTGATATCCAAGCTTAAATTCCATTAGAGGAAATCAGCCAGTTTCTTGATACTCAGCTCTTAACTGATACTCACAATAGCTGATTGCTGTTATCTTCTATAGCAACCTGCTGCATACCTGAAATCTTTCCCTCTTAGTTTTCCTCTCCTCTCATTTAAACTCATTTCATGAAATTATTATTTTTGGTTCTTGACTGTTTTCCTGGGCATCCTCTCATCTTTCTATCTCCTTTTTAGAAGTGGTGCTAAAAAGTCATGTAACTTCTGCTGAGGCTTCACCAAGCCCAAGAATTCTCCTTCAGTTTTTAAAGACGACTTTTGTTAGTACTACCCAAATCAGAATTTTTCTTTTCACAACTTCATGACATCAGTTTGTGCACAGTGTAGCCTCAGCAAGTTTTCAGATGGCACTAAATTGTGTGGGAGTGTTGATCTGCTTGAGGGTACGGAGGCTCTGCAGAGGAATCTGGACAGGTTGAACTGATTGTCTGAGGCCAATTGTATGAGGTTTAACAAGACCAAGTGCCATGTCCTCCATCTGGTCCATACCAGATTGAAGGGACCTCAAGGATCATCTAGTCCAAACTTTTAAGGTAAACTTATATGAGATGGCCCAGCACCCTGCCAAGCTGAGTCTTAGAACTGTCCAGTGCAGGGAAATCCACTGCTTCCCTTGGGATATTATTCCAATATCTAGTTGTTCTCATGGTGAAACATTTTCTTCTGGAATCTAATCAGAATCTCCCAAACTGAATGAGGCCTGACCAGCACTGAATAGAGTGGGATAATGACTTCTTTATCTCTGCTGGTGATGCTCTTGTTAATGCAACCCAGTATCCTGTTGGCTTTCTTTGCTGCTGCAGCACGCTGTTCACTTGTGTTGAGCTTGTTGTCCACCAAGACCCTCAGGTTCCTTTCAACAGTGCTGCTCTTCAGCCCTGTGGAACCCAGTCTGAGCTGCATTCCTGGGTTATGAATTCCCAGGTACAAGATCCCAAGCTTGTGTCTGCTGAACTTCATAAAGTTTCTGCTAGTCCACTCCTCCAGCCTGTCCAGTTCTTCCTGGAGGGTGGTTCTTCCTTCTGTAGTGTCAACTTCCCCACTCATTTTGGTGTCACCTGCAAACTTCATCAGGGTGCCCTTGATCCCAACATCCAAACTGGGATAAACAGAGTTGGGCTAAATATTGATCCCTGGGGGACCCCACTTGTGACTGGTTGCCATTTTGAGAAAGAACTATTAATTTCTGTTGTGGGGTGCCATGTCAAAAACCTTGGAGAAGTCCAGGTAGACAATGTCCACCCCTTGCCCTGCATCCACTGAGCGGGTTACTTTGTTGTAGAAGTCCATTGGGTTTGTCAGGCATGATTTGCCCCTGGTGAATTCATGTTGGTCACAACAGCCCTAGGCAACACTATAGGCTTAGGGAGGAGTGGCTGGAAAGCTGCCTGGAGGAAAAGGACCTGGAGATGATGGTCAGCACCCGGATGAATATGAGCCAGCACTGTGCCCAGGTGGACAAGAAGGCCAACATCTTGGCCTGTATCACAAATGGTGTGGCCAGCATGAGGAATGAAGTGATCATTCCTCTGTACTCGGCACTAGCAAGGCCACACCTTGAGTACCATGTTCAGTTTTGGGATCCTTACCACAAGAAGGACATTGAGGTTCTGGAGTGAGTTCAGAGAAAAGCAACCAAGCTGGTGAAGGGTCTGGAGAACAAGTCATATGAGGAAAAGCTGAGGGAATTGGGATTGTTTAGTTTGGAGAAGAGTAGGCTGAGGGGAGGCCTCATCGCTCTCTACAACTGCATGAAAGGAGGTTGTAGTGCTGTGGATACAGCCTCTTTTCTCAAGCAAATAATGACAGGACAAGAGGAAAATGCTTGAAGTTGCACCAGGGAAGATTTAGATTGGATATTAGGAAGAATTTCTTTACAGAAAGAGTAGTCAGGCAGTGGAACAGGCTTCCCATGGAGGTGGTGGAGTCACCGTCCCTGGAGATATTCAAAAAACACGTAGATGAGGCACTTCAGGACATGCTCTAGTGGGATGGCAAGGTGAGGTGGTTTATGTGTTTGGAGTTTTTTTGCTTGTTTGTTGTTTTTTTGTTGACAGTTGGATGCAGTGGTCTTAGAGGTCTTTTCCAACTGTGACAATTCTGTGATTCTGTGATCCACCATCCCATGAGGTTTTGTTCTTTTTCATCATGGCTGCAATACAATTTCCAAACTGAAAGAAATAAAAAATAACCAACTCATGAACAGCAATTGACAAACTCAGCTATGAGGTGGCTCAATAGAACAAGGCAATGCAAGAGCCACTAAGGCAAAGCCATAGCTGATTTCATGTAACGCTGGCAATAGTCCTACCTGGAGAAGAAGGTAGGATTGGTGACCTCTTAGAACAACCTTCCAACCTGTGTTTTTATGGATCCTTTTCACAATGAATTAGCAGTTTGGAGAATGGGATCTCAAAAATAGGCAGTTCTTAACTACAAATTCACTAACATGTGGGAGGAGGGAAGAAACCTGCCTTTTTAGCTAGTACATCTGATCTGCACTGAGAAACATTGTTCACAAATTCTCTATATTGATTGTACGGACTTTATTTTAAGAATAAAAAAACACAAGATATTTTTTTTTTAATTCTTCTTATCTAGATTTTCTTCTTGCACATTTCTGTCAAGCTCTATTTTGATTAAAATTAATATTCAGTAAGAACAGACAAATCAGTATTTTAGATATTCTGTTAAGTGATTTTTGATGTGCTAAGTATACGAAAGAGAAGACAGTTTACCAAAATATACTTTTAAATCAGCAAGTCAAATACTGAATATCTGCACACTTTGATAGGACTCTTTCTAGTTGCTGAGTGGGAACTCAGTCTAATTTCTGAGGCCTGTAGCACAGGTTCCTACTTCTGAGCTATTGCTCCAGAGCTGCTTCATAGGGTAGTGAAGAGGACTATCTGCTATTAGAACAAATCTTGTCTGACCTCTATGTTTTGCATGACGATGTGCTGGTGCATTATGATTCCAGTAAGAAAGACATTCAACCTTCATAAAGCTTCACTTAAAATGGCATTTATTAGAGCTAACACCATAGAGACAGACTAGTGTAGGTTATAACCTTACTTGTCTTTAGATCCTGAGAACTCTGAGTGGTGCAGCATCTCCAGCCCATACAGAGCACACTGTACAGACCCTGTCCATAAAAGAAATTCCCCCCATTTGGGTCATTACAGATATTATTGGATTTTCTTACATGGAAACAACTCTGTACATCATTCCCTCTGTCAAGCAGGAAGGATGTCCACAAAAGAACTTCCAGCTGCACTGCTAGATACAGGCAAGGCCAGGCAGGTGGTGTAACCACCAGTACACAGTGGGAGCTGCCTGTGGGCTCCTCCATTTCAGTGAGCTGGCTGCATTCATCCTGCAGCCAGGGAATTTGTGCAGCACAGCCCAGACCCAAAGGCCAGGGTGTATGTGCAGCACAGAGCACCTGCTCAGGTTAACTTCTACATGGATCACTACCTCCTGGTTATATAATAATCTTCTGGTCAGGTTCTCTACACCTTTTTAGATTTTTGCCTTACCATTCCATAAGTCAGGCCCTTGAAATAGACCTTTTTTTCTCGCTAGTGAACATAAAGGCAAACTAGACAAGCAGACAAGTAGGTCAGGTGGAAATTTGTACACTGTAGAAATCTGCAGTTTTGCAGCTGAGTCCTTGCATTCTCATTGCTCCTTCAGTTTCTTAACTTTGAACAGAAAAGTAATTGGGCTGAACTATTTGGAACAGAAAAAATGAACTGAGTATCTTTTATTGAATTTAAATGATGTAATCAGACTACAATGATTGTATGCATTAAGTAACCATGGTTTCAAGTCCAATACTAGATATTAAAACTATAACTGAAGTTCTAAAATACATTGCAAATTACACAAAAAATGTAAAAAAAATGAACCCAAATCACCCAGCATTCATTACCCACTAAGCTTAAGACATCAGCTGAAAGAAAATTCATTGTTATCTTTACTTGTGATCCAAGGCTATTACAGGTAGCCATCAAGATCTTGATGTCCTGCTGTGATTTCAACAGTTCCTAGAAAGACAAGCAGGTGCCTGGAACCAAGAATTAAACAACAAAGAAAACCTACTCAATGCCACCACTTGGTGGCTTTTCCAACATAGTGAAAAAAAAATCTGCAAAAAAATTTATATTCTTATAACAACAGCAATACACTGTATCCTTTCAGCACAGATCAGGTGTGATAGCTGAAATGACAGTTTTCTTCACAAGTCCCAGTTGATTGTAATACATTTGTAGTTAGGATTTTTTCCCTTGACAGATCCTTCAGAGCCTGATCACAGCTGGAGCTCTAGGCATTTTCAGTCTCCTGTCATTAACCTAGGCCTACCTTGAATTCTTTCCCTCTCCCTGGATGTGAGCTAAGACATGGCCAGGGTAGAAAGATTCTCAGATGACATTTACTTTTGCAGCACACTTCTTCCTTTGGCAGACCTTTTACAGCTTTGCTCCATCTCAAACTCTGAGTGGTCTTCCTCCTAACACTCACCTAAGCTTTTATCTAAACTGTTCATTGTCAGTAGTCACTATACAAAAGAAAGATGAACATATCAGTGGCAGGGGAACTCTAGAGCTCACCTAGTCTTAAGTCTAAATCTTTCCTATTATTGCCAATAATTAACAATATTTATGATTTTTTTCCCCAGATAAATGATTGGTGCTTGGGGCTCTTCTATAATGTGCCACATAGTCTAAATCCTTTAATTCTAAATTAAGCACTTTCACTGCAAACACTGTAACAGTGCAGACCAAAAATAATTATCTTTTCTTTAATCAATATTTATTTTTTCCCTTGTTGTGAATTGAATGCAGCACAAAGCCACTCAGCACACATTCCATGCAGGTCATAGAGCAAGAAATATTGATCAAAAGAAAGTTATTTCTGCTTGGCATACAATGTACAATGAAAGCAAAAGTGGTCTGATTCCTGCCAATGCTTTCACAAGGAGTTTCCCAAAACCTCATCCTTCTACCAGTGATTATAGTGTAGTGCATTTGCTTCTACAAAAAAATAACAAACAAACCACAAACAAAACAAACAAACAACAATTTAAAAACAAATAAAAACAAAAAAGAAAAACCACAAAAACACAACAACAACAAAAATAACCACTTATTATAACACAATCAAATATTTTTATTATTTAAGCTAGATTTTGTCCCTGGTTTTTGGATGTGTATCAAAAAAATAAAGTAATATCATAATAAAGAGCCCTGAGCAGAATAGGTCATAAATGTGATCCTGACAAACATAATCAGTACATTACTGGATGAGAAGTGTTCGTTTGAAATGGAAGATGAAGAACTCTTACACAGAAATGTGCATACAGGATTACTAAGCATTTTCTAGAAAGAGGTGAAATCTTCTAGGACAGAGAACCTCACCCCTATTTCACCTTCATGTTATTGCTAATTGTGGTCTAAACTACCTCAACACCTTAGACAAAAGCAGCACATGACTTTACAATGGTCATACAGTCAACATTCCTCCCAAACATATACTAACAGTACCTTTGAGTCTAGGTTTCCCAAATCCAGTACCACATTTACAGTTTATTACAGTAGGAACACATCGAACTGGCCTTGTAAGGGAAATGGATAGCCCACTCTACATGAAAGACCTACATTCCAAACTTTTAAACATGCTGAAAGCTCCACTTACCAGTATGTATAGTCATTTTGGGTAATGTCTGGTTTTGCAAACACAGTCTTACAAAACCTGCATAAAACATTGGTATATGTCTGCAAAAATTTAATTATTTTTTTTAAACTAATTAGCTTGGATATCATATCATTCTTCAGTTACTAAGAGGCAGAGAAAACATAATGCAAAATATTACAGTAAAACCACAGGCAGCTCTTCAGCATTCTCACAGGATCATCCTATCTCAAAGAAAACTCAATCAATTGCTGAAATGACTAGAACACTCACCAACATGCATGTGTGCATCATGCTTCAGTTAACTTAGTTCTACAGAAACAAGAAAATGCTCAGATTACTGCAATAATGTATACCCAAACTTACTTATGGTAGATGGGTATTTATAAATCCAATTCAAAAATATATTTCTCACTAAACATATTAATTAAATGCAAGCAGAAAAATGTTCATGTTGTCTTATATTTAATTTCATTAACATTTTAAAACTATGATTAAAGTTTCTTGAAAGACAATAGAGAAGATGCACACAGTTCCCTTTTGCTGGAGTGAGTGTTGGACTTGTGATGCTCTGGTGACTTCCCCAGGTTTACAATGTCACCTGCTATGCTTCACAACAGTAAAATCACAGTCATAGAAATGCAGAGAAAAAGAAGGCTGAAGAGGACATCGTGGGTCTCCTCACCGTGTATCATGGCAGGATCATCTATCTGGGTCCATTTCAGAGGAATCTACTTCAAGAAGTTCTTAAAAAGACTCCTGATGATTATAGTAATACCAGCTCCTACGGCAATCTTCTGTAGTGCTCCATGATCCATACTGCCAGAAGGTATTTCCTACTGGCTAACTGTAACCCTAACCTTTTTGTTTGTTTGTTTGCTTTTTGCACAACTTCTAAACTCATTAGTTTTTGTCCTACTCATCTCCTAAGCTCAGTGTTTCTGTCATACTCATCACAGGAAACAGATTAGTCCCCTCTTCTCTACAATAAGCCTTTATATATTTGAAAACCACAATCCAATGTCATTCGTACAGTGTTCCCGTGTACAAAATTACATTTTTTCTAATAGTCTTCTTCTTTGTAGGTGTATGAAGTCTAACCAGATATAAAGGACAGTCTTCACAGCAAAGAAGTTCAACGGGCTCAAATGAAATACGGTAGTTTCCATATTCTTGAGTGCCATCTACTGGTGCTTTAGATATTCATACACAGGTTTAGAGCCCAGTAAGCTGGTCCAAGGCTGACTGCACTGAACAGATAATAACGTAGGTTGTTTTCCCTGTTCACCCCACTGATAGAGTTTAATTTCCTGTATCAAAGGGTATTCTGGGTGCCCCAAATTGGAGACCACAGCCATACAACAAAAATTGCATTTCTAATGTGTTCTTGTGTCAATTACGATGAAATCAACAGAGAAAGATGCTTAGTTTCACCACATGACAGAATGACAATATAGTTAATTTTAACACAGGTTTATTACTATACTATAAAATGTTCACTTTTTACCTTGTCAAGTCTTACAGAATCTCAGCAGCTCTGAACAGCAGGGATTTATAGATATGCCTGCTTATACCTCTTTGCATGGGTCATAAACAACACATTTTCATATTACCTTAGAACCGTATTTTTTGACATATGAAAAGCAAGTACTCTTTTAAGAGCACATCAAATCAACATATAAGCTCATCAGCCTCCAGAACTGTATTCCTTATCACTACTTTATTGACTAAGAAGAATGGTAGTTAACAGCTACCTCGCTCCTTTAAGACTCCAGCCTGAGCTGTTGGTTTAAGTGAAGGCAGCTTTTGGTGCAGGACTGAAGAGAAATGCAAATTCATCTTTGGATCCACATCAAGAAACTTAGTTATCCTCTTTTTTTTTTTTTTTTTTTTTTTGCACCCAGAGGGTTAACAGGGGCCTAAAAACCTATGAAATGAAAAGAAAAATGCTATTCTGTAATATAGGACACAATGACCGAAAAAAAAATAATCCTTTTGTTTCCTAAGGTTCTCAAAACAAAAGTGTTTTAACCTTGACCACATAAGCCTGTAAAATTGTCCTCATGTATTCTTCTCAGTAACATCAAAGCGAGTGCTGGCTCCTTTCCTAATCATCCTGCTACGTTTAGCAGCGAGAAAAATCACTTGGGGTTTTATGCTGTAGATCTCAAACATTACTATATCACAAACAAGGAGCAAGAAATGCAATTTGACCAACTTGGAATTAAGTCTGAATCTAAACTACTGGTAATTAATTTCCCTAACAGCAATTAAGACATGATGCAACTCATTCACAACATGACTTTGACAGGTTGTCTTGGTTTGAAAGACAGGAATCTGCCAAGGAAGGCAGGAGCCCCCCCTTTAGAATGGAAAATACAACCCCCTC
>WTSP01021597.1:6167-17357 GCA_025331215.1 Actenoides lindsayi | reverse complement strand
CATGCAAAGTCTTCTTCCCTCCGTTGCTGTCCCCACAGTGCACTGACCTATCAAAATCAGTTAGATTGAATGGAGACCTTCTCCATCACCACTACTATGATCCTATTTGTGTGGTCATACTTAACACTCCCTCGTCACCAACATCAACTGACCTTCCCCATCTCTGTCAGGCTGCTTTCACATCAGCCATTTACCAAGAAGCTCCATTCTGACACAAGAAGGACAGAGGCTACTGACAGACTACAGGGCTTGCTGGGGTTTCATTGTTTATACTTGTGTTGCAAAAGCTGAAACCCTGAAGCATGAAACCCAGCAAAATATTCACACTACCACCACCCAGACACACACACAAAACTCAGCAATATGAGACGCAGAACAAGGAGTCAGATTTTCATTTATTGCTTTTTAAACACTTTAGCATCAAATCTTATATCAAGAAAATGCTTTGGGCACATAATGGGTGTAAGGAAGCTCAGGGTACCAAGTCAGGTGAAACAGGATAATCATGATTTTTTTATTAATCTTTTGCTGTTAGCACAAGTTAAATAGGAACAGCTAATTTTTTTCTCTTACTTAGGGAGAAAATCTCAAGTAACTGGAGAGTGGAATTCTACATAAGTCTTTTAGATTTCATATGGATTTTCTTTTTAAAAAGAAAAGGATAAAAATACTTCTTTTTATTTTCTTGAGAAGAGAGTGTCAAGAATAAACCTATCATTAAAAATATGAGCAGCAGACTGGGGATCTCCCCATTCAGCATCATGTGTCTTCCAGGCGAGAGGAAAACTCCCTGTAAGGCAGACAGGGAGTTTGAATTATTAAAGCTGAAGGAATAATCTACTCAGACTGATCAGAGCAGGGCTCTCTTGAGAGCTGGTGGGGTTTTTCCACTGGCAGGCAGACTGCATCGTATGTGAGCTGAATTTAAAACAGTCACCAGCATATTACCATATTGCTTTCTCAAGCAGAATTTCTATTGCTGCAAGTATTTTCCCCAAAAAAACCCCCACCACTCCACCCCCCACCCCCTGATGTTAGAGATGATCAAAAATCAGAGTAGACACTAGGAGTAGATTCTCCAGTGAACATAACATAATTTCCCCATCACGTTACTGATTATATAGAAGGAATTTTTTAAATCATAAATAATTGGACCTACAAGTGCATAATGCAGCAAAATGAAAATCTATGGGCACAGGGTTTCCCAGGAAACCTCATCAATTTTCTGTTTCTTGGTGATACTGTCCACTGCCCTATAAAACCTTGAACAGCCTCATCTGTCACAGACTGAAAGAAAGTGGGGGAGGCAGAGGGAATCACCCCAGTAAGAGGTTAATTCATTGAATATATCAAATCTATATGATTATTTTGATTCCTAAGAATAATTCTGAGCTATCTGTATGCAAATGTTCATTGTAAAGTAGTGCATTTAAGCATGAAAGGAATTTATTATCCTAAATATTAATTAAAAAAAAAAAAAAAAAGTGGTTTTGATCTCATACAGAGGTATGTTAAGAAAGAATTTTCTTGGCATTCCTGTGAAATATTTCTGGCTTCTTTCATAATTCAGTTGTGTCACTCACATTTAGTATGACTTCCTCATTTAGTACCTCTTCACAGGAAGAAATGTCAATCACACTTCAGACTCCTATATAAATAATCCCTTGAACTGGAAACTGCCTCAAAGAGCCAGGTGTCAGGGAAGGCAATGCTGATACACCTCCAGTTTCTTCTCTCCATGTCAGTTTCTTTGTTTCTAAAGTCTCCAAAAGAAAGGGTACAGGAAGGTGTGGGGGACTGTGCTACTGCCTGCCAGCTTTGCCTGATGTTACCACAGGGGACTGGAAGCCCCAGTGGAGCTGAAAGCTTATGTTTTGGACAAGTATTTAGGTGTCATGGAGGGATCTACCTGCATTGAGAAAACAAATTAAAGGCCTCCAATTACTAAACCCAAAGGCTTTGCAGGCAAAGAAAACACTGCCAGCCATAAGATTTCCCTTCCCACTGCCAAAAAAGTTGCAATAAAAATTCTCTTATGAATTCCTGCAGCAGACACATCTCCACCTCATCATCCTCTCCAGCTCAATTCCCTTTCCCTGCCCTTTTAGTTTTACTTGTCTATGTGAAAAAGTGCCATTTGGGTCAGGTGGGAAAAGGGGATGAGCCAACAACCTAATATTCATGCAGTTACTAAGAGATCATAAGCATATTTCAGGAGCCATCTTCCAGCTCCCATCCTGATGCACTAGATACTCAGTGCCTCAGCTGTAAAGAGGAGGAAACCACGTTGTCTTTTTCTCACTTTATGTTCCCTTAAGGCAATGATGAAAAACTGCCCTGCATCTCAGCATGTACACACAGAAGGAAAAACACCTTGGTTTTCCTTCATTGTCACCTCACACAGCAAAACTGCCACAGCCTGACATTGTGGCCACACCATTATCTGTATTCATCCCTACAGTGATTTAGGGTGAAGTTACAGGGAAACATGCAGTTGGTAACCTGTAGATCACTAATAATTAGTAAGGAGGTAAGGGAAAAAATGGATGCCTATAAAATGTAAAGGTCAGGCACTGGCTCCATAGTTTGAATACTAAACAGACAAGCATTGCCTGGACACATTCAATTATGTTTCTGAATTTTTGCTGCAGCTTGTTCCATATTATACAATGAAGTCATAAAACACTGGACAGAAAGGAAATGTGACCCAGCTTTGGTGACAGCAATAACTGCTGAACATCCAGTAAAGCAGAACATTCACCAGTGATAGCTTAAAACTCTGTGAGATAGAGCTTTTGAGACTTCCAAAGTAAAACCTGGTAAGTTATTACAAAATTACAAAAGAAGATTTATTTCATTTCATATCTATATCAAACAATATGATGCAACTTAATCCAATTGTTATTTTTTGTTGACTGTAAGTAAACATCAGAACACACACAGACAATGAATGTTTTGCAAATAAATTGAAGCAGAAGACAGATCAGTTATGTCCCATCTACAAGAGCAAGTGAGAGGGTTACCTAGAATTACTACTTCATAAAAATTACTCTGGAACTTCCAATCCACTTCACAAGATGGCTGATGAATCTAAACCCTGATAGGTTTCTATTGCAGAGCAGTGCTAGCAGATGGGAAAGCATCCTGCAAGAACTGCTTCACTATTGCTTAGTCTGCAACAGGCCATCTGGCCAGCTCCTCATGGGAGTAAAGAACTAGATGGAAAAGGTGTACAGTCAGTCAGTATGAGTTTAATCATTTCAATATCACAGTCACTACTTCAAATTGCAAAAACATCATCTTCATGGAAGTACTTCAGTACAGAAAGAAGACAAACCAGCATCAATTCCTCACCGCTGTCAGGAACAAAAAGCTCTACAGGACTCCCTTACATGACGTTATGGAGGGCAGCACAACACAGGCATTTTTCAATTTTATAATATTATATGCAAAATATCTTACCATTTCTTTCCATTCCAGACTGTAAACAAAACTTATTCTATAGTAAGATGTTTTGAAATTTTTAGGGAAAAAAAAAATAATTCTCCAGTTTTATTTACAGTTTTCTCCACAATACTTGTTGCCATGCAGCTAAGTAGTAGCTCTCCTGGATTAAAGCGCTTCACTGTCAACTACTTTCACCTGCTGGCTACTGGGCAATAGACAGCTTAAACTGAATTAGACTCACAGCTGAGGAAATCAAAAGTAGAAGTCTTTTTCCTCAAGAAAATGAGGAAAAAATATAGAGATGGAGCCTATTATCTTGTCAGTATCATTCTCCTCTTGTAAAATGTTTTATTAGCTTATCAAAAAAGCCCAAACTTTACAAAACATTGCCTCATTACAGTTGAGTAATAGGAAATCTCCTTCAAATAGTTTTTCTGTACATACAGATGGCCATATTCCTCAAACGCCATCTATTAAGTACCTCAATTAGATGTGCAAAACATGATGGATGATTGAGAAGTTTGAGGAGTGAGTGGGTGGCTCGCAGTTGCAGCAACAGAGAGTTTTTCATATGCAGAACCTTTTCATCACCAGTTCAAAGCTGGCCAGTATCAAAGGACAGAGAGGTACCACCATCTGACAGCTGTTATATGAAATGGCATTAAATTAATGGATGTTTCAAACCTGGACACAAACAGAGTGCCTTCCTCAAATCCAAAATCCAGCAGCTGTATGGTATAGTATAAGGTTTCTGTTCCCAATGTGAAAAGACCCTGTGCTACCCTTCTCATTGTATTTGTGATTTTCGCCAAGCTAAAGAACTTGTTGCTGGTTTCACCATCCTGCTATAGGTGAAGCTCTGCTGTGGGCAGAGGTCTACCTCCTCCAGTCAGGCATCCCAGCATCATCCTGCAGCCACAGGCTACTGTGGTGGCTTTGCTGGGATTGCCACCACCAAAACAGCTTGGCTGTGCAGACATCTTCAGAGGGTTTTATGAAAGAAAAATTTCCAAATTAGAAAAAGTAAATAAAATAATGGTTACAAAACTATCATCATTCCAGTAGCAGCAGAAAAGGAGCTTTATAACAGATTTTTCAGCAGCAGTTTTACACAGTATAGCCTGAAGAGACCAAACCAAAAGCAGTTACCTGTGCACAGCTTTGGCATTAGAATGCTGCTAATGGCCGTTTCCAGTACTGAAGTTAACTAAATGGCCAAAAGCTCCTTTCCCTCTAAAACAGGATCAGTTAAATTTTGAGAGCTTGGATGTCATTCTGAATACATCACCAACACCATTACCTGGCTTCAGCATTTTATTAATTTGCATTAAAACCCAAGCAATATTTGCATTATTTACACCTACCCCACTAGGGTATGAGAGAAGCACAGCTGCTTTACTGCGGACACAAGCAGAAAGCTCAAACCTTAAACCATGGGGTTTTTCTAATGCTTCACAATGAAGTGTGGCATAATTAAATACATTAAAAATGAGCTTTCTATCAAGGGTAAACAAACTGAACCTGCAATATTATAATTACTGCTGATCTGCAATCATTTCAGATGTGGAATCTGCAGGTTTACTAAGTGGCAGCATTAAAATTCTGTAAAACTAAAATGTTATTATAGAATTCAGTCACAGAGACAGTACAATTTTCATATATAAATATGAATTATGTTCTCTCTACCAAAGCCTACTTTTTAAATACAGAAAGCATAGCTGAAAGCCTAACTTTTTCAGAAAGCACAACAGGTTTTACTTATGAATGAGGACATTCCAAAGGTTATTGGAACTTTCAAAAAGACTTAATGCCATCAGCCTATGGATTTAAAATGTTTACTTGCAAGGGGAAGTAAATGATTTGACATGTCATAAGCAAAAGACTAAAGCTTTTGTCTAAGGCAGTAAGAGCTGCAGAGCTGCTTACAAGGTGCACATGTCCTGGTGAGAAAAAGAAAACTAACATGGTGTGGTTTGATTTTTTTTGCCTAGAAGCCACATCCATAGCAGGGGGCATCATTAGTGCACACAGTGATGCTGACATGGAGATGCTGGAGTAGCCATGACACTTGAAAGGGACAAATGTAAACTTTATTAAGTTCATCAGATGAAAAGTTGGAGTCACATTTGAAGTCTCTTTTAATTTCTTGATTGGTGCCAGTAAGTAAGCAAGAAGCACCTCTAAAAGGCCTGATCTACAGCAGAGAAGGCTAATGAACCCTAACAGGACAGATACAGCTTACACAGCAAAACTGCTTCTGCTGACACAGCTTATTACTACTGCCACTAAAGAAATAATCTATATTGACTTCTTTGTCAAAATGAGTTGCATTTGCACTAGGTATTTGTTCTGCTTGTATAAAAATGTTGATTGCTTTATTTTTTTACCCTACAACCCCTATAGACATAATTAGACTTGAAAAAGCTCTTTGCACTGACCTGTCCCAATGTCTTTCCCTCTCCCTTCTCTTCTGTCTAGATTTCTAAAACTGATTCTGTTGTTCATAAGGTTGGTGGGTAGACATATTTCTGTGTAAGTCCTTAAGCATTTGTTGTTTACTGTTCTTAACAATGTTTTTTAGGAAGTATTTTTTAGTGGCAGAGGTAAAGGAAAAGAGTTACTTTTAATTTATATTTAATGAGACCCCAGAAATTAATTTTGGTGTGCAGTTCTCAGGAACAGGCTCTGGGCAGAAAATTTTTGTGGTAGCATTTGGCACAGGCATAGTTCCCAAAAGACATGCAGGAGCTTCTAGACAGGTTGCTGTGAACTCAGGAGAGTATTTCTTTCCCACTCTGCCTATCTAGTCCAAAATCTGGCACTCATAGATTAAAATTTCTGGTAAGCTACAAGATCATCTATGAACACCAAGAAGCTTCTTAAATTATTTCATTGTTTCATTGTTTTTCAGATCCCTCTTCATCTATATTAAGGAGATTGCAAAGACAAATAACTCTGCAGATGTAGGAATTGTAACCAGAATAAGGAAAATCACATTTGCTGGAAAAGGAGAATCAGGCTATGGCAAAGCACCTGTCCTAAGGCAGACAGGACTGGAATCACTTATTTTAGCACACAGGTGCTCTGCTTTCCCTTGTAAGTGTCATAACGTACTCTGCAAGAAGCAACTGTCAGAGGGGAAAAAAAAAAAGAATTCAGTGAGTCTTTTCAGCTTCTTTTTAATACACAGACAAAGACCAAGACTTGTGTCATACTTTGGAAATGCAAATTCTACTTGTCTGATCAAAATTTTGGGAGACAACTGGAAATGAAGTAATTGTGATAAGATTGCAGGGTTTTTAATGTTGCGGGGTTTGAAAATTATAAAAGGTGATTCTTCTGAAAGTCCAAGTTCCCTGCAAACTGTTTCTTGTTCTATAAACAACTATCCTGTTATTTAGTGGAAAAGACCATCTTGGTTTTGAAGAACACTTTTGTACCTCCTTATAGATTAGGGAAGCATAAGACAGAGCAAATATACTGATCAGAACGGAAACTTAGCATAACCAAGTCAAGCTCAGCACTTTCTTTATTCCCTTCTGTAAATTGACTCCAAGCATATTTTCAAATGCTAGCTTTGAAAATACAGTATCAGATGTCACCAACCTTCCCAAGGTCTTCACAGCAACAGCGCTAACTACCTGATGATGGAAGATGTAATTATTGACATAGACTGTCTCCTCACTCCCGGATAAATTACGGTCCATAACAAATGATTTGTACAGATTGAATTAAATGGACCTGAAAGAGGGTTTTTTCCAAACTTGCAGTTCTAGTGACAGTATAAAGAAAAAGCAACAATAATTAAAGAATGGTCTCTGTTCTATGGTCTTTTTTATCCTTTATTCATTAATCTGTATCTCCTACATGTTAAGTTTTCTTGACAGAACATCACCACCTAGTGACTGTCTGTGCTTTTGGGAGCTTCCAGAAACCAGATTAAAGGAAGATTTTAGGAGGAAAAAAAATGAGAGTGGGGAACAATCTTAGAATCATAGAATGGTAGGGGTTGGAAGGCAACTCAGAAGATCATCAAGTCCAAGCCCCCTGCCAACACAGGAACACACAGGGCAGGCCACACAGGAACAGATTCAGGAGGGTCTTCAAAGTCTCTAGAGAAGGAGATTCCACAGTCTCTCTGGGCAGCCTGTTCCAGGACTCCATCACACTCACAGTAAAGAAGTTTTTTCTCATGTTGAGGTGGAACTTTACGCTCCAGTCTGTGACCACTGTCCCTTGTCCTATCACAGGACACCACTGAAAAGAGACTGGGCCCTTCTACTTGACACCCACCCTTCAGATATTTGTAAACATTCATAAGATTTCCTCTCAGCCTTCTCTTCTTCAGGATAAACAGTCCCAGGGCTCTCAGCCTTTCCTCATAAGAGAAATGTTCCAGTCCCTTCATCATCTTTGTAGCTCTCTGTTGGCCTCTGTCTAGTATTTCCCTGTCTCTCCTGAACTGGGGAGACCAGAACTGGACACAGCACTCCAGATGTGGTGTCACTAGGGCAAAGTAGAGGGGTAGGAGAACCTCCCTTGACCTGCTGGCCACACTCTTCTTTATGCACCCCAGGATACCACTGGCCTTCCTGGCCACAAGGGCACATTGCTGTCCCATGGAGAACTTACTGTTCACCAGGACTCCAAGGTCCTTCTCCATAAAGCATCTTTCCAGCAGGTCAACCCCTAGCCTGTTCCTCCTCGGGTGCAGGACTCTACACTTATCCTTGTTGAACTTCATTAGGTTTGCCTTTGCCCAGCTCTCCAGTCTGTCCAGATATCGCAGGATGGCAGCACAGCCTTGCGGTGTGTTAGCCGCCCCTCTCAGTTTTGTATCATCAGCAAGCTTGCTGAGGGTACACGCTATCCCCCCGTCCAGTTTGTCCAGAAAACTTACATTTATTCTCTACTTCTCATCAGCAGGTGATGTCTGGCCCATTTCCAGGAAGCAGGGCTCCAATACATTGCTCTGGAGGACAAGCTGATGCCCCCCCCCCCATCCTTCTCCTTTTTCTAGCTTTTAATATTGAGCTGACATCATATGGTATGGAATATCCCTTCAGTCAGTTTGGGTCAGCTGTCCCAGCTGTGTCCCCTCACAAGATCTTGCCCACCACATCTCACTGCAAGAGGAATGTTGAAAACCAGCCTTGGTGCCGTGTGAGCCCTGCCCAGCAGTAGCCACAACACTGGTGTGTGACCAGCACATTTCCAGCTCCTGATATAAAGCACAGCACTGGGAGGGTTGCTGTGGAGAAAGTTAACTCCAGCTCAGTCAGAACCAATACAATCTCCACCCCTTATTCCATACCATTTGCATCGTGCTCAGGCCCCACATGATATATGTTAACTACTGCATCGTATCTAGCTCGAGTGACTGAAATTCCTTCTTACCTACACTTACCTCTTAATCTACGTACTTAAACTATCTTTATACCCAACATACAGATTAATACATTCTCATTAACTACTATCCCTTGCCCTTTAACAGACAGATATTATTCGCCTGTTAACATGGGCTTTCTCCACTCCCCCATATGTTCACAAACAGGCAATGACTTGAGCCCCATCTGTCAGGATGGATGTTCAAGACAGGAGAAGCAGTATGTTTGATTGTTGGGCACCAACACCTTCTAGGTTTGCATCATCATTGGCCTCATCTGATACTTTGCAAAATGTGCTTTTTTTTTGTTTCAGGTCGTTCCTACTACATCACTTCCTGCAACATACAACTCACATCACAGATTTCTTTGGATCCATTGTTCTCCTTGTCCACTGCTTCTTTTTCACTACTGGAAAAATTACTGCAGTTGTTGTTGTGCTATGTAAGGACTATGAGCTCAAGCTGCAGCCTTTCTATTCAGTTGAATACAAGTAGATCTTCTATCTTCTACTCTGCTGCCTATTTTCATTAAGCCTTGAGGAATTTGGCATCTAAGACTTTTAGCCCCTCCTTTATTTTTGGTTTAAACTGTTCAAAAGCTTCAAACATTATTTAAGGAATGAGTGAGAGCAGACAGATGGAAGCACATATGTGAACATTTATCTACACAGACTGATACACCATTCATTAAACTGATCAATAGACTTTTTCCTTTATGTCTTGAAAATAAATAAAAATTAAAATAAATAAGGGCAATATAAGATACAGATAAACAAGAAATTACATGTCAGTATATGACACAAGAGGTGTCATCCCAATACAGCCTACACAAACAGCAAAAGTTCTGGGGAACTATCAGCAAATGCATTTGTGTGCAGTAAAGAAACAGATGCCCGTTTTCACCAAGTATCTCCCATTATAATTTCACAAACTTCCCGAAGTATGTGTAAGTATGCAATTAATTTTATGGGATCATTAATAGCCACAACAGCCAATACTTCTCTGGTTATAAATTTACCGTATGTCTAAAAGAAAAACATACCACAATGTCTTTTTTTTGTAATAAAGGAACTGAAAAATAAAATAAATCTTGTGCTCTTTCACTAACCTGATCTTGCAGAAGAACATGAGCTCATCAGTGATTCTTGCAAATCTTCTTTTTTTTATTCTTCTTTTGTTAGAATTTCTTCTAACAAAAACCAAACCAACAACCAACCAAACAAAAAAAACCAACCAACCAAAACAAAATCACAAAAATACTATTTTGCAGTCAAATCTGACACAATACACTTTGTACATAATGGATAATGTCATTTCATAAACTTATTAAACAAAACTTTTTCTCTCAGTAGTGGCATCTTTTGTGGAGTTTTACAGTATTCATGAGAGACCAAATATTCTGCACAGTAAAAAGAAGCCAGCAAAAGCTGATATGTAATAGAAGTGCCTCTGAGGAGAGTAAAATAAGAATGCATAATTGTATTTGAACAGACAGCTGTATTTTAGCATAAAACTCTGGTGCCTCTTGATGGTTCTCATAAAAAATATACAGGCTATATATTTGGATATACAGTGATAGAGGGAAATACCGCTTTCTCCAGGAGTTACTTCGTGTAAGCCTTAACCAGAAGTTCTTTCTGAGGCCAACCATGAAAAAAAAATAAAAATTAAAAAAAGTCTGACAAGTTGTTAATTCTAAGAGTAAAAATCACTAACTGTAGATTTTCTTATCAGAAAACATATGAAGATTATATATAAACCACCATGTCTAAAAGCTTGGATAGAAACAAAGACAAAAACTATTTTGTATGTATGTATATTTTGCAAAATGATCGCTGTGTATTCCTGATGGGCATCTGTCTAATATGGAACCAAGCTGGATCTAGAATGCTTGACTGGGTAATGTCACAGTTTAACCTCTGCTGGCAGTTAAACGCTACACAGCCATGTTGTCATCCCCTTCCACTTCCTGGGCGACTGGAAGGAGAATTGGGGAAAAAAAAAAAAAAAAAGGTGAAATCCCAGGGGTGGAGATAAGGACAGTTTAATAAACCAACACATAGAAAGAAAAAAAAAAGCCAACCCAAAAGTAGCAACAATATTACTAATGAAATGATATATAAAGTGAGTAATAGAAACTGATAAAGCTCCACCTGTTCCTGAGACAGCTTTCCCTGCTCTGACTACAGTGAAGCCACACACAGAACTGAGTTGGAAACAGGTCCACACGCCACAGAACACAGAACGAACACAAACACACACCCCCCCCCCCCCCCCCCCCCCCCCCCCCCCCCCCCCCATAGTGGGTGGTACGCTGTGTTTTACATTCCCCATGTGTTGGCTGGTTTTGTCATCCG
>WTSP01021596.1:0-16816 GCA_025331215.1 Actenoides lindsayi | reverse complement strand
AAACCAAAACCAAAACCAAAACCAAAACCAAAACCAAAACCAAAACCAAAACCAAAACCAAAACCAAAACCAAAACCCCAAATGAAAAACCAAACCCAAACCCAAAAACCAAACCCAAACCTAAACCCAAAATCCAAATCCAAAACTCAAACCCAATCCCAGACCCAAACCCAAACCGAAACCCAAACCGAAACCCAATCCGAGACCCAGACCCAAATCCAAGCCCAAATCCAAACACAAAACCAAACCCGAAACCAAATCAACATTGATTTGCATCCCTGGAAAGGTTGGAGGAGATGAACGGAAAGGCTTCAGAGCATCCATCAGTCTGAATGAATTTAATATGCATGTCTAAAGAAGTTTTTTAGCAGTAAATATGGCATCATTTCTACTAGTCTGTGATTATTTCTGCTGTGCACTATCCTTAGGGTACTGAGATGTGGTTCTATTGGATGTGGGGCTGAGGTGGGCAGCACAAGATGAAGCTGGGTGAGATCAGGGGTGTTGATAAGGCACAAAGTAATGCTGAGAGATCCTGGAGCACCTGTAGTAGAGCATTTCAGGGCCAGAAAAAAGGAGTAAGGGGTAGATTCACACCATCCTTTTCTTGACATATGAGTTCAAACTGCAATTGCATTACACTTAAAACTGAATTTTATGGTGTCCCTGTTATCCTCGTACATCTCTCTCCAGCAAGAGAGTACAATAAACTGGTCCAGACTCAGCCTACCTAGCCTCAGGCTACAAGTGAAAAGTCTAAAATAGGAGTTTTATTCACCTTAGCCCCTTATGTAGTCAACATATAAAGATAAAAACTTCCAGATTAAATTCACTTAAGTGTTGCATGTTGCAGTCCCTGGATTGAAGAGAAAGCTAAAGATTCTCACCACTTAATTTCGGTGCCCCATTTCGACATGTAAAATTAACTTAGATGGGTCTGAGTTGCTTTATCCTCTGCTAGTCTCTGAATTAAAAAAAATCTAAAGGTTTACATGTGTTAGGAAAATTTAAAAATTCAGAAAATTTAAAAATAAATTATCTGAAATAAAATCATCTTGATCCCCTCGTAGTGTGCCTTTTATCATGTAATCATGTACTAATATGCATTGAAAATACTGAACTCGTCTATCATTTTTGCTGATCCTTCATGAATTCTACATCATACACATCACTTATATTAAGTTTGCATAACTTTTGAGTCTCAATTTAAATTCCACTGAAGTAGATACAAAAATTTGACGTTGTTGGAGTTCTAAAAAGTTTCTGTTTTTCTATACATAGAAAGGATAATTCACCTGATTCATCAAAGTGTTTAATTATTTGTGGTACTTCAGACATCTGCTTGTTGTAATTAATTTCACTTGGAGTATTCACATGCTTAGAGCTGTCTGCTTGCCTGAAGATACATCTCTAACTTGGGCTTTGGCTGCAACGTCTCATATGAAAGTGTGATAGCCAGGGTGAAACAGAGTCTTACAGGGTGGCTTTCAGTGCTTCTACAAAATTCTGATCTACAGAAAGTTCATTCAAATACAGGCTGAAAATGCCTTTTTAATAAGTAGACCGCCTCAGATAAGTCTTCGAGGACATGAAGAGTATTTTGATGCTTAATTTCAAACGGGTTAGCCATCACCAATAGCCAAGCCTATGGCTAGACAAATGCACCTGAAATTATCCAGTTGTTCTTCCCATTTAAAGAAATGGTGTCTTTGGTGATTGTATCAGCAAATAACTTGAAGGACAATGGGTACGGAGATAAGCTGTGCCTGGGACAAACACTGGGGACCAAAGGCCGTGTGATACCTGTGGCAGTGATGTTTTAACAACAGTTAAATTACAATTCTGCTTTACAGCCTACCACTTGCAACTTTTTATTTTGTCCTCTTTCTAAAGATTCAGTGACATAAACAGGTCCCAGCTGGTTTGCCTTTTCAGCGACACTTCCTCTTGCATTTATTTAAGTAGAACAAATTCACTGCTTATTGATTTCATTGGAGTTAGACTAAGTTTGAATCTGGGCCAAAAATTTACATATAATTGCATTTAAGATTTAATATAATATCTGAGTTGAATTTTTCCCCAAATTAAATCAACACTGTGGATAAAGAAATGACCATAGGAAATGGTAGGACCCACTTCCTGTAGCTCTTCCTTTGCTCCCATCAGTGGTCTTTTAGAATATAAATTGAACACAAATTAGTAATAGAATAATTTACTATTCCACATGAATAATAAATGAAAAGGATGATTTACTATACATATATTTCTGCTTAAATAGGGCTTTACTTCTGGCCAGCCTGTCTTAACTTCACTTTAATTAAAAAAAAGTTATATTGGTATGTGAAACCCTACTGTAGTTTAGCTCTTGCAATACATATTAAAGCAGCAAGAATATTCTAGCCAGAATAAGTAAATGTTGTTGTAACAAAATTTAGAAGTTCTTTTCAACAAACTTTAAATACTCAAAATAACACAATTTTAATTTGCACAGCCAGGAGACACCCCTACAAGACCCAGAAATTCTCTGTGTTCTGAAAAAGGGTGTGGGCATACATTTTATTTTATATTCTTTTTTTTTTGGTAGTTCTTAATATTTACTGAACCTATGATTTTACAGAACAATCAAACAGCATTTGTACAAGTAACCAAATTTACTTTATTCTTATAATTGGAATTTGCATTGTCAGAATCTTCCATTATAATTTTAAAGCTCTAATACTGTTTTGAAAATGAAAAAGTTAGTTTTACCAATCAAATACCATTCTGTATTAATATTTTATTTAAATTTGAATAAGAAGTCTGTTTGTAGGGCAGCTTCCCTACTTGTACACCATCATCTGACCGGCATGAGGAACAGCAGTGATAAATACTGTTTAACAAGTGGTGACAGATTCTGGGCCATTGCCTTTAAGTTGGAATTCTGTAAAGGGACATAAAATAAAAATATCTAAATCAAAAGCATCCCACAGATTAACTCCTACTTGAACCTATAAGAAGAACAGTTGCTATAAAGTAAAATTTACTCATAAAAACTGGCAAAAAAATTGTAGTGAAAAGACTCTTTTGGGAAAAGAAGACATAGGGTATTGCAGGGAAAAAGTCTATCTTTTCCCTTGTCTCTAACCCTTGTTTTTTTTCAAGCAGCACTACCACAGTGTGAATGTAGAAGCTTAGTACTGATGCTCAGGAAAGTTAGCCATTTTCTGCAAAATCTGGATTTTCCTGTACAGGACTTGATCTGTTGATTACAGTGAAAATATGGCTGAAAGAAGCCACAGGTAAATACTTAATAAAATCACATGTAAGAAGTTATGCAAAACCCAGAAGTAGATTCTGGGACCTATTCTCATATTTGTAAGAGATGATGAATAGAATAACCCATATTTTTAGAGGTATATATAAGCATATGTGTACAAAATAATAATCAAATATATGTATAAAGCATATATATTTTCCCTGCACAGTCTAGAAATACTGCTAGAATTTATTTAAACTTGGTCTGCAATATTATTAGCATCTTGTACAGTTAACCAACGATTCAAATAGTCCATTTACTTGTTATCCAGTCCTTCTCCAGCTGGTAGGTCTCATTTCACTTCCTGGCAGAGATATTTTAATTTACCCAACATAGAAGAATTCTGGCTTCAAATCAGTAAACACACTGGTTATATTTCCATTTCTACGACTCGTTACATTAATCACAGGGATACATTATGAAAAACCTATCCTTTCTCCTTTTAGTGCTACAAATTAGGTGAGTCTTTTCTGGATTCTGAGGGGTTTGTTGTTCTTTGTTTTTTGGTTTTTTTATATATAACGTTGCAGCTCTGCCATGCAATAGTTAACATCTATTTGGGGAACAGTTTCTGCTAGTTCCCTCATTTTCTTAACCGAAGACCTCAGCAGTCTCTGGTCATCTGGTAAGAAGAAATTCAGTGGAACTGAATTTCCACTTAAACCTCTGTTCCTTGCCTGTTTGGTTATTGTAATTGAATGGAAAAATCAATGAACCATCAGTGTGTAAAAGATTCCATTGAAATCCATTTCAACGCTACTTTAAAAAATAGATTAAAATGATGGCTGCAGAAAATTGTGCTTGAACCAGCAGGTCCAAAGGATCAGATCCTGATGGCAAGCATGGTAGTGCAGGATTCTGCCGTCTCTGAAGCAAAACCAAATTTGTGAGCCCACGCATCCATTTCTCAAACTCGGAGTGCTACAACAAGTGCATCTCAGGTGAAAGCAGTAAGGTGTGATGTAAGAAGGTGACAGAGCATCTTCCATGGTAGTAGGTATTGATGGTACTTTTACCATCAGTGATACCAGTGGAGTGCAGTGATCTGTCCAGAGAGCTGTTGCTTTGGCACCCCTGAGTGTGATGCTTTAAAAGGCAAAATCAGAGAAGAAAGCTCTGTGGTCATTATGGATTTGCCTGATGTTTCCTGTTTTCCTTTAATGGTTTAAATTTATCAGCAAGATGATGCTTCAGTACATTTGAAATGCCAAGTAACTAAAAAGAGGAGCACTGTCCACAAAATATTTGGTACCAGTTGAACTCTTTTCCAGGTGCCTATACATCCATCTCCTGAGCTCTCTGGCACAGTGTCATGAGAACATTCAATATCGGTGCAGGTTACTTAGTCTTCAGAAACTTACAGACAATTTTATTGTGGATGAATCTCACAAAATCCTTTTCCCAACAGTTATTTACATGAAATTCAAAGAGAGAAAATAGAAAAAGAAATGTCACATAGATAAAAATTTCCATGTGAACGCTTAGGGGATGCATATCTTATCTTTGATGCTTGGAACTCACCATGGTGGTGAGCATTAAATTTCTATTGAATGTCTTGGGTGACCACAGATGATTAAATGAGAAAGTGATGCAGCCACACCCCGTAAAACTGCAATTGCCCATGAACATGCTTATTACATGTCAAATGGTGGTATGTTGAGGAAAGATAATTACAGATTAGTAAATATAATACGCTTGCTATATGTTTATGTAATAGGGTCTGCTTACCAAAAGCTGCAGGGGACAGCATTTTCAGTCCTTTCTCTGGAATGTAGGTAAGAAGGTAATTAAATATGACAAAAGTATCCAGCTGTGGCATTGCTAGCTAGGATCAAGTGCACATGGCTAGTTGCTTCATGTATGATTTAGGAGAAAATACCCAGATAACAGCCAAATAATATTTAGTATATATAGGTTTTTTGTGTTTGTTTGTTTGTTTGTTTTTTGGTTGGTTGGTTATTTGTTTTAAAGTAATGGCACCTCAGTCAAAGACTACCACCATTTTTTAAACAAATCTTGTTCTATTTTTTATTAATTTTTCTGGAGAAATATTTGTTATTTTTGTATCTTCATAGTTAATAATGTGATATGCCATTTCTAGGTACTGGAAGAGCAATATTTTATATTTGTATGCCAAGGGTTAGGGCCGGTCTGGCCACTATGTGAATAACAGACACTCTCTCTTAATCCCTTTCCCTTCCTAAAAGGGAAAAGAAAGGGAATAAAGGAGAGAGAGTTATGGATTGGAAAATAAAACTAAAACATGTTAAAAATAATAATAAAATGAAATATATACAAATACTTACAAAACCAATATCTAACCCAAATCCCCTGATAGCAATTGCATCACCCATCAGCACTGATGATGTGGAGCAGGCACTGGTGAAGTCCCAGACTGGATTGCTGACAGATGGGAACTAGATTCAGGGATCCTGGTACTGGATTCAGGAACATGTGGATTGGGATTGAAGGCAGAATGGAGAGTCCTTTTTGGAGGCTGGCCATTGAAGAAGAGAAACTGACCCCTGTGATCTCTCAGCTTTATACCAAATATGACACACATAGGATGGAATCCCTTGTTGGTCAGTTGAGGGTCACCTGTCCTGTCCACTCCTCCTCACAGGTGCAGCCTTTTACTTTCCGCCCCCTTAAAGCAATACACAAGATTTAGCAGTGACCTTGGTCTGCACAAGAGCAAGTATAAGCTAAATCAAACTCCACTGTTTTCAAAAGACCTTTTCTTATAGTTGTCACACTCAACTAGCCAATAAACAAAAATTCCTCTAAGTATGCAATTCATAATTTGGAAAGCCTTTTGAGCATGATTTTATTAACCTTTGAACACCACTATAAGAAAATGAAATATTTTCCAAAGCTACTTCTATGAAGATCAGCTACCTTCTGAGAGCCACAAAAATGACCAGAGAGCTGGAGCACTTCTCCGAAGACAGGCTGAGAAGGCTGTTCAGCCTGGAAAAGAGAAAGCTTTGGGGAGACTTTATAGCAGCCTTCCAGTACCTGAATGGGGCCTACAAGAAACTGGGGAGGCCTGTTTACAGGCATGTCCCCGTAGGATGAGGGACAATTGTTTGAAGCTAGAAAAGATTAGACTGGACATTAGGAAGAAGTTCTTTACTATGAGGGTGATGGAACACTGGAACTAGCTGCCCAGGGGAGGTGGTGGAGGCTCCATCCCTGGAGACATTCAAGGTCAGGCTTGAAGGGGCTCTGAGCAACCTGATCTAGTTAAAGATGTCCCTGCTTACTGCAGGGGGTTGGACTAGATGACCTTTATAAGTTCCTTCTAAACCAATGCATTCTATGATTCTATTCACATAAAACCAACCTATGCTTTGACAATCTTAAATTTAGAAAATTAATTGAAATTGTGCAACTAAATGGTCTTTGCTGTATTGAAATACTACTTATGCAAGTTTCCTAATGAATAGTACCTTGGCAAGATTATGAGCATATATGTTCCTTTTCTCTCTTTAAATGGATATCCTGTAGTCTTGTTAAGAAAACTTGTACAAGGTTGATTATTCATACCAGGTGAAGATTCAAAATATTATTAATGTGTTTCCTGGAGTTGCTGCAGATGAAATGGGTAGAGACCATAATCAAGTGTTGTTTACAGGCTGTGGATCTAGGCTGGTTACTGACTGGGAGACACTACTCAAGAACAAGAAATACCTTACTGTGTGTCAACGTGAGAGCAGCAGTTGTGTCCTCCTTTCCTGCAGAATGAAAAAAGACAATCCAGGCAAGGCTGTATTAACATGAGAGAAAGCCAGAAGGTAAAAATAACATGCCTTGTTGAGAAGTAGAGCATGTTATCTTCACCTTAGTGCGGTGTTGGCATGGTTACGTAGCTTCTGGAGTAGAGCTGACTTGTATCACATCAGCTCAAGGACTGGACAGAAATGATACGAATCTTTCTACAAGTGTCTCTGTGGACATGCCCTGTATTGTTAAGGCTACATTAAGGATGTTATGGATGTTATATGTTAAGGATATATTAATGATGGGAGATCTTGACAATATTTAACAGAGAACATAATAGTGACCACGGCTACTGGGGATATAGCTTGTTTTTCCTAATCTCAGTCCCAGATGTGTATTTTATTGAAATAATTAATCTGTAGCTTGCTTAAATACGTGCTGGATCTCCATGTTTCCTAAAATGAATAATTAAATAAAAAAATATTTGTGTGCTATAACAACAGACTTGGAAGAAAACAAATGATGAATCCGGTGTCATGGATTAGTATTTGCTGAAGTTGTAATTTACACGATAAGCAAAGCTTCAAGAAATAAACCCTACCCTCTCCATTGTTAGTTACTTATCTGTATTGTCCAGTTCTCCCAGCTGTTATCCATTGTGGAAAACAGGAATTATTTTCTATTTGAAGGGCAATGGTTTCCTAGCTTGCTTGCTTTTTCTAAACAGTGTGATTTAGGAGGTTATATCCTATTTACCACAGTAACTGGAAACACATAGGGGCAGATTAATTCAGAAATACAGTCTAAATTCTCAGAGACTCACACATAAGCCCTGACAGATAGCCAGTAATAGAAACCTATTCAGAAAGAGGTTTTCATACTTTTACAGGAAGATTTAGCCTCATATCTGTACCTTTTAAATAGACTTAGCACATTTCTCTGATTATCTGATACAACCCACCCCTGCAACAGAGCGCTAAACATGCATAGTGTGACTGGAATATGGGTCCAGCTGGTCTGGAATGAGGTTGGATCTGTTGTGAGTACACAGGGTATGCAGGTGGTGGATAAGCAGAGATCTACAGATGCACGGGGGACACAGCATATGAGTAAAAGCTTTTGCTCAGTAATGCAGTACATCTTCATTGTGTCAGGTTTCCAGAGATGAGTATGGAACACTAAAGCATGTATTCAGAATGGGATTAATTCTGCTCCAAAATTTTATTGGGGAAGTTGTTGAGTTGTAGGGCCTAAAAGAAAAATTCTACACCTCATCCGTATTGAATGGAGAGATGAACAATTTTTATTTTTTTTTTCACTGCTGCAAAGAAGTATCTGGTTGGAACTCCTGAAATAGCTTTAACTCTCTAAGTGTTGTGTCACTGGCTCTACTGTGCTTATAACAGAAAGCACTTGAATTCTCTGTCAAACCACCTGCATTGTTCTGTGAAGGCAGATGGGTATTGATTTGCACATTCAGTAATTTCTCTGAGCTACATGGTACATAAGGAGTGCTGCATGTTGCTATGGTCCCTCTTATTTTCCGTAATTAAAACATGATGCTGGTGGAGCGAATCTTTTAAAACTTTAGAAATGTATTCTCTTCTCTTGCATTTTTTTCTTGTGATAAACTGGCTGTGGGATTTTTTTTCCTCACAGCTGCTGGTTTCTATAAAATCATTGACATATGTGGCAGTAAGTGAGACGGTGGTTTCTTTTTTGTTACTTTTCTAGCTCTTTTGTTTGGTCCCAAAGCAAACACCGCCTTTGAGGTGGACTGAGCTGTACCTGTTTCCGTTGGCTATATTTGCAGCTATTGTAAGGATAGCAGCATGACACTGAGCTTCTTTTGTATCTATTTTTCATTAATTTGCAATTGCTCCTTGCTGAGAGATTCCTCCTGTGGGAGAGCATATGTTACCTTGATGACATATAAGGACTTGTTCCAATCATTTCTTTCTGTAAACATAGATAACCCTTTATTCAGTGAGCACTTAGTGGAAAAATTAGAAATCAATAGTCTCATCTGATTTAAACCTTTATAAGTCCATATTCTAACTGATGAAGTTAGCAGGTTTTACTCAATGGGGTTAACACAGGTAACTGAGATCAGGATATTCTACAGGGGATACTGAGCAAGCTCATCACCATTCTTAGAAGAGATACAAACAAACAAATCCAGTAATCGACCCCATAACTCGGATGACTCCATTGATATGCTAGATTTTTGTGTAAATGGTGAAATTTGAATTAAATTCTTACATTAATTTAGTTACAGTAGGCACTTGCAATATTGTCTTATTCTAACTTCAGTCATGTCCATGTAATACAAATGCCCTCAGATCAGAAAACACAGAAGTAGAATAATTGGCCTTTGCCGCAGCACATTTAGAAGTTAATTTCGCTCATTATTTTCTCTTTCAATTTATAATTGTTGTATTTATGCTTTTTAAAAACAGACCTATTGCTATTCCCTAAGCTCCAGGTAAAGATTCTCTTCCAAGTTCATGGTAGGTATAGGATGAGGCTTTTGGGTCTCAGTCCTGCAAAGACTTGCATGTATATAAGTTCTCAAATTACTCACATTAAAATATTTGAATGAGTAAAGTTACTTTCACGAGCATACCTACGGAGACTGTAATATAATCTGCAATCATATTTAGTTATGTGGAAACTTATAGAACAGTGCAGTAATAGTGCTATAATTATAATATAGAATTATTATGAAATTACATGTAGTCTACCTCAGCTGCTACCCTATAACCTGAGATTTTTAATATGAGACCACAAGGCCTCCACCACTGACAGTCATTAATATTTCTATAAAAGGAGTTCATAGGGCAAGAGAGAAATTAATCCTCCTGATTACCAAATTGATTAGAAGGTCTAATCATCCTCCAAGTGATCAGTGAACAATAATATGAAATAATTAGTGTCAGGGGGTGGCATGCTTCTGAGCAGGCGTAATTTACAAAATGTTGGCTTTCCAAGTTCCTCAGAAGTTTTATTATGAGAGCTTTGTCATTGTTTACAGTATTTGCTCTTTTTGTCTCTCCTGGATAAAAAAAACAAGAAACAGATACCTTTCAGCTGAGTTCGGTGTAATTAAAATGCTTCTGTCTTAGCACGTTATCTTTGTGTCTTTGTTTGAATGACGGTCACAGCTAGTCAGTGTTATGTACCACAGCTCTTCACAGAGCAAAAAGCTTCTTATGTAATGAATGAAGTGTCAGCTTTCGATGAGCAACCCATGTTGGCTACTGCTGTCTGTTCAACTCTCACATCAATCAGGTCCCAGACAGTTAACTTAATCAAAAGTAGAATATGTTGCCCAAATGAGCCAAAGCTATTTTTAGAAGTAAAAGTAGCAACACTAAGCACTGAGTGTACAATAAATTACCCTGTATTACTTGATGGATTATGATTATGGACTTGGTGCAGCAGCTTAACAGCAGCTGTTAGCTAGCAGTGTGGTCTCATGGATTTTTCCCACAGTTCAGCTATAATAAATGTGGCAATGCGGGAAACATAGGAATTAAGATTCAAGAAGTATCCCCTCAGTTTCACACACTGTTTTACATCTATTTTTGGTTTAAGTTTTAAGATTTATTTCTTACTATTATTTATCCAATTTCTCTTTTTTTTTCTCAGGGTCACCTGCACTGTGAGGCATCTGAAAGATTTTGATGCCCTTGTTTGGTCATCAGGCTGAGATACATGTGGATTTACTGGCCTCTATTTATGTCAGATGTGAGCTGTGATAGTTGATAGTGAAGGGATACAGCCCTGCACGAGTTACACTAATGATTTTTGGCAGGTTCTCTGAATTGTTTATATTTCTTAAGTTTTATTCTCATCACTATTGCCTAAGGCACTATGAGCAGAGTGACAAAACAGGCAGTGCAGCCCCATTAATGAGCTACCTGGGCTGTTCGTACAGGAGAGCAATCAGCTTTGTCTTATTCCCCCAGGACATTAAATTAAGGTTGACAGTGTATGCATAACTGCTGCTGAGGCTTGATGACTAGGCTTAGTCCACAGTCCCCTTAATTGCCTCTATACCTGTAAGCCTATAAAAGAGCCTTCTTCCACCTGCTGAAGACGTAGCCAGACCCATTTGGAACCCCACAGTTACAAATTCAATGTTTATTGTAACTTCTGATTTTACAGAATGTGAATACACAACCTGATACCAAGCTGAGTGGTGCAGTTGATAGGGTAGAGGGAAGGGATGCCATCCAGGGGGACCTTGACAGGCTGGAGAAGTGGGCCTATGTGAAAAACTCACGGAGTTCAACAAAGCCAAGTGCAAGGTCCTATGCCTGGGTTGGGGCAATCCCAGTATCAGTACAGACTGAGTGATGAATGGATTAAGAGCAGCCCTGCAGAGAGAGACTTGGGATACTGGTGGATAAAAACTTGAACATAAGCCAGTAATGTGCATTCTTAGCCCAGAGGCCTAACTGTATCCTGGGTTGCATCAAAAGAAGTATGGCCAGCATGTCAAGGTTGGTGATTCTCCCCCTCTAATCTCATGAGATCCCGCCAGGATTACCGTATCCAGCTGTTGGACCCCTAATACAAGAAAGACCTCGACCTGTTGGAGTGAGCCCAGATGAGGGCCACAAAAATGATCACAGGGCTGGAACAGTTCACCTGTGACAGAAGGCTGAGAGTGCTGTGGTTGTTCAACCTGGAGAAGGTACCTCACTGCATCCTTTCAGTATATAAAGGAGGCTTATAAGAAAAATGGAGCAAGACCTTTACCAGGGCCTGTAGTGACAGGACAAGGGACAACAGTTTTAAACTAAGAGAGTAGATTTGGATTGGATATAAGGAAGAAATTGTTTAAGATGAGGGTAGTGAAATACAGGAACAGGCTGCCCAGTGGTTGTGGATGCCCCCTCCCTGCAAGTGTTCAAGACATGTGTTTTTCCTCTTTGTTAGTCTCTTTATAATGGGCATCTTAAAGAGCTAGTTTTACTGTGCAACTTCTTTGCAGAGGCAGATTTAAGTATTCAGACCCATGAGACAATATGAAGAAGCGAACAGGAAGGCATTGGTAAGCTTAGGTATGGTGCTCAGGGAAATAACAGTATTTTGTCTGTACTGAATTAGTGTTTCAAAGAACCTCATTGCACTGGGCTCTCTGCTTTCATGTTACAAGAAATCATTTGTTCTACATGGAGATAATAAACCTTGGCAAGTGCAGTCGCAGCTGCGATTGTTCTGCCAGAGCCTCCAAGCAGTGGATGCAGAACTGCTGGAGGTAATGGGGTACAAGCCGCCGGTTTATGCCACATGTAATCCACCTGCATTCCCAGACCCTGCACCTGAATTAACAACCCACAACTAGTTATAACTTGTTAGCTGTTGAGTTACAAAGGTGAATTAACATGATGAGACTGCATCCAGAACTGAGCTTGAAATCTTGTGCTATGATGCATTTTGTGAACTCTCCATTACCTTGGATATCTCCGTGTAGTTCTCAGTTGGGCAGAGCACTACACTGTGCAAATGACTTACTGATGCCTCCATATGAAATTATTAATTTAAAAAAAGCCACCTCCTTCTGGAGATTTCTGCACCAGTAGTGTATTTTAGGCTTTGAGAAACTTTTTAGTTCATGTGCATTGTATCCCCCTACTCTTAAAGCGGTAATGTCTTTTAGATGGTATTGCATCCTAATGCTGATGATATTGTAGGATCAGCTCAAGGAATGCATTGTTCTTTAGGGTTATAAATATTGGAGATGGTATTTCTCAACAAAATCCACACTCTTGCCACACTTCTATTCACGTGTCTGAAGATGCAGATGTTCTCATCTACTGCAAAAAAATCCTTTCTTTACTGTTTTAGCTTTTCAGTTTTGTGTTACTGATATTGTTTAGTTAAGGGATTTTTTTTTATCCTTTTTTTTTTCTTTTAAATCAGAGATGTTTAAAGCAGAAAGGGACACATCTGCATACATCTAACACATACAGAATGGTATCTAAAATATTTCATATGAAAATCAGCTTTGCTGTAAGGAACTAAGCTACACATAGTAAAAAATGGTGTCACTGAATTAACTGAAGGGCTTTCATAAGCTTTTTTTTTAAGGTTTTTTTTTGCCCTTTATGCTGTTAAATTCCAATATTGCAGCTTTTTTTTTTTTAAATGTCTAAATCTAGATATAAAAAAATGTGCTTTCTACCCCCACTGTGGAATGTTTCTTTCCTTTTTAAGGAAACAGAGAAATAAAATTCACTCAATCTCTGGCTGCATGAGCCAGACTAGGTAGCTTCCCCCTTAACTATTTGCTGTATTTATTAATTTTTATATTAACTTTTTATATTAATATTTCTATTAACTATTTCTGTATTTAGTACAGAAATGGAAGAACAAGAGTTATAATATCAGCAGCAATGTGTTGCATTCAGAGGTCTCCAACTTTATCTCAAATTATCTCAAACTGTGTGTGTGGGAACCCCATGACGGAAGAGTAAGCCGTGTCTCTTCTGTTCTCCTCTAGTATCTTTCTAGCCATGTTGGCTGCTGTTGCTTGCAGCAGGTGATGGTAACAGGACATCTTAGACAGCACAAGGAGTCATCTATGTTAGCTGTTCCTCTTAGTCCTGATGTAAATGAATCACTTCATGTTGTCAGTGGCATATTTGGAGCTTCTTGGCAGACAAAAAGAGGAAAAGAGGAGAGGGTACTCATCATGATGTTTTGAGCAGGAATATTCTCATCTGATTAATTTAGGTGTTGGCTCCTAGACACACTGTTTTGGTTTAATATAGATGTGAAACAAGTGAAATTTAAGAAGTGTTATTGACTGCTTATGAAAGGACTAGGAAGAATAGCAGCAGCATACATCAACATAGTGGATGAAAAGAATGATTTATTAAGGGATTTGGGGGAAGTTGGAGGTGGTGGTAAAGTGCTAAAATAATACTCTATCTTTGGTTTGGGTATTTTTTGTTTACTTTTGCCCCCTCTGGCAAGAAAGTAGGGCCTGTCTCTGAGAAATTGGTTTACAATAGATGTGATGGCACAGTTCTGAAAATTTTACAGAAAGGGCAGTGTGGGGCACATCAAGAGATATTGTGGCATATTTAAGCTTTCTGAAAAAAAAATTTAGTTGTAGAAGATGATTTTGGGGGAGAACTAAGCAGCTGAGTAGGTCAATCTTAAAATTGTGTAAAAAATCTACATCTTGGACACTGCCCAATAAATGTTATAATAGCACAGTAAGCAGGTTCTGTCTTTCTGAGTATGACTGATAGGCATTGCTAGAAGTTGCCAGGTGTGACTTGAGAGGTGAACATCCACCAAGAGCACACTTGGCTTTGTAAAGGTGCTAATGCAAAATGGTTGCAAATGTTCATCTGATATTGTAATTTTCTGTTTATTTAAGATTGTATAGCAAGGAACCTCAAAGAGTTAAATAACAGTCCAACCCTAATTACAGCCTGTTTTTACAGAGAACACCACCTTAGGAGATTCACAGTTATTTATGCCAGCTTCATGCTTCCTTGACATTCTTCAAGCATGTATTGTTGCATATTTTCATGCCTCTGAAGGGTAGACAAAGGTACGCCATGAAGTGGGCAATCTGCTTGCTTCCCCACTACCCCTCTGCAGAAAGCTTTTGCTTTGCTTTAATTACATTGGTACTCCAGCACAAGGCAGTGGTGAATTAAAAAAAGAAAAACTGATAAAATAGATAGTGTGTGTGTAAATAAAAGGCAGTAAACTCACCAGATTGACTTGTGAAGCATGGTAGTTAAATATAGATAGACTTACATCCGTACACTGATAGAAGACCTGCAAGTTCTCTGTTGAAGAATGAAGTCTGAAGAGACATCCTCTTTGCTGATTATGATTAAAAGCAGGGCTTCCCTAGTATAGAAATATTTAATGAATAATTGTAATTCTTTTCCCGTTATTTTTATATGTATTCAAAAGTCACTGCATCTTATTTCCTTTTGTGGAAATTAGAACAGGATCAGTATTCAAAGTAATTGACATATTTTACAAAACACTTAGAACTGTTCGATCATGCTTCCTTAGAAATATTATATCTTGATTAAAAAAAAATTAAAATCCCTGTTACTCTTGTATATTTTATTTTCCTAAAATATCTTTGAATAATCACGTAATAGCACTTCCTCAAAAAGTACTGGTACTCAGGAGAAAATTGCTTCTGTAAATCAGAGTAAACTCTGAGATTTATGAATAAGACAATAACATGTTTTCCTCTGCCTTCTCACAACTTTGAGAAATTAGGCATGTTTACAGCCACCCAATTTAATGTGGTTGCCAGAGTTTAAATGTCTTTCATTGACTACTAATTTGTATTGTCAGGATTTTGGCCGTTGTATGCTTTCATTAAGTAAACGTAGAACAAAAATTGTGGTCAGACAGAACCTGTTCACACCAAAAACAACATTCAGAAGCTCCTGCAGTCCTGTGTGGAAGATCCCCTTTCAGCTTTCCAGTATTCTAAGTTTGAAGGTGACCTTCACAGAGATTTAACCAGGGACTTAGCAGAACAAAAAAAATGTACTTGCAAGGAAACTAGAAAGCTGACTGAAAAGTGCAGCATGGTCCATCATCTGTAAGAAATACCCTTCTCTGCTTGTCAGGATTGTGCTCTGAGCACTTCTGCAAGAGTCTGATGAGACTTGACAAGTGTAATTCTGGCAGGAGACTAGAATTTTAGCCTTCATTTTTAGGCATTAAAATATTTGGCTTGTTTAAGAAAATATTTAGGAAATCTAGTAGTTAATTTAAATCGTTCTGGTTATGTGAAGTGCCACAGAATTGTGCTAACTTAACCCAGATAAAAATCAGGACCTGAAAAGATCTAACATGTTTATTGTGCACTTGATTAGTCTCTTGACTTTCGTATTTCAGCACAGAGAAACAAAGCTAAGCATTGTACTTGGAAGAAATATACTGAGAAAGAGATATCACAACAGCTTTAATGTAACAGAAAAGTTACTGAAAAGGAATAAAGTTTTACCTGTTGTATTATCCCGTAGAAAAATAGTAAACAATGAGTATAAGGGAAATAAGGGCAGCAATTTAATTAAACATTTTACAATAAGGGAGCTTTGGTTTTAAATATAAGCTGCAATTATCTAATTGTTTCAACTTTAAAATGACATAAAACAATGAAAATCAAATTCCAGATACATTTTGTGTAGTCTCTTGTGTTGTGCATCATGTAATATACTTAAAATGGACTACAAGAACCAAGGGCATAAAATGGCCATTGCAGCCAAGATTCTGAAGTTTAACTCTATTTTTTTTTTTCTTCTCAGTATTACCGGTGGAAAAATTGTCAATAACCTTTATGCAGTTCAATCTTCGGTGCAATTTTCAGTATAAGGATTATATGAGGCAGGAGTCTTTTCTCTAGCTTTAATTCAGTCACACTTATTTGGTGTCCTGGATTTCTACTTTATTTTTGCAGCTTCTTGTTCAGTTACATGGCCTCAACATGGATATAAATGGGGCATGAAGTAATTAAAAAGAGCATGGAAATTAAAACGCATGTTATAGGGTGGATTCCCACCTCAGTTGTCAGCCTGTGAAAGGTATGTCTCTCACAGGAAAACTTTCTATCATATTTTTTCAGGTAGAAAATGAAGGCCAGGAAACCAAAAGATTGCCCTAGCTAATCAAGTCTTTTTTTTTTTTTTCTTCCCCCCCCCCCCCCCCCCCCCCCCCCCCCCCCCCCCCCCCAACCCCCCCCCCTCTCCCGCCTGGGGGCGCAACCCACCCCCCCCCACGCTCTTGCTGCTT
>WTSP01021595.1:57443-72289 GCA_025331215.1 Actenoides lindsayi | reverse complement strand
GTGATAATCAGATCCATTGATTACCCAGCCCCCAATGTGTATTTCCTCTCCTGGCATGGCTCAGAGCTGGGCCATCTGATGAGAATTGCCCTGACCGCGTTCACCGTTTGTGTGTATTCTGTTCCCACGTACAGCTAAAGTAGGAGGAGTTAGGACTGTCTCACCTTGTGGTGTTCCGATGCCTCCATTCTCTCTTGGTGATCCCAGGCATGCCTGTGCACTACGGGTGATCCATGTGTGTCTTAAAGGTCTCTTCTAACCTTGATGATTCTATGATTCTTTTCTGGGGTAACCTCGCAGAAGTCACTGTTCACAGCCTAGAGTGACCCAAACCTCCCCGTCCTCCTCCGGCAGCAACCCGCGCTCGGCCAGCACATGAGCAATGGGGCCACAGCATGTTTCTTGCTGCTGGTGCCAGTTATCAGCCAGCCACGGCCTGGCCTCGGGGTTCCTGAGTCAGAGGGGACACTGTGCCCACCCTTGCCTCTGATTTTCCTCCCAGCACCAGCCCCAGACAGTGATTTGCATTTCCCCAGCAGCAGGATCTGGGCTTGTACAGCCTGGTTGTGTCAGATGCTGGAGACCCATCCTGGATTTGGCAGGAGGGGCTGAAGGAAGGAGCGGGGGCAGCTCTACCCCCTTTGCTGCTGATCTCGCTGATGTGCTTTATAAATGGAAATGTGCAACAGCCTCTTAATTGGGCCACCTTTGTAGGGCAGGCCCCGTGGGGCAGCAGCCCACTGGTGGCAACTGGCGGGGGACAGGCAGCACCAGTGGGACCCTCCCCAGAGCGGTTCGCAGCTGCCCTCGATAGCAGAGCCAGCCTCTTCTGCCAGCACATTGCCCTTCCTCTGCGGCGGGTCACAGCTGTCCTGTTGCCACAGGGGCTGATAATTTACAGGAAGGGGTTGACTCAGGTACCAAAGGTTATTTGGACAAGCGCGGGACGGGTGTTTGTGCCTCGCTCGTGCCCTTTGCACTGCCAGGCTCAGAGCTGCAGCCGCAGCCTGGGCTTGGAGTTGGAGGAGCAGCGGGGAGCTCACTCCAGCCCTGCAGACCTGCTGCTTGTGTCCGTCAGCACGTCCAGCCTCCGGCTGTGTGTGTGCAGTACAACCAGCCGGGCTCGTTCCGCGGCTGCTTGCCCCATAAACCCCGGGGTACGCACAGGCAGTGCCCCGCGGGGTCTGCACTGGCCCCTGCGGAGCTTTTCTGTGGCCAGCCAAGGACAGTGCCACGGGGTAACGTCACCGTTCCTCCTCTGAGACCGCATTCCTGGCTCGTGATCCATATCGATCCCCAGGAGCCAGTCCCCGCCTGCCAGAGAGGCACGGCAGCGGAGGAGGAGGAGGAGGAAGGCACTGACCCCTTGCTGGGCTTGGAGGAGGAAGTCACAGAGGGGCCAAAGGAACTTCAAGTACAGTAGCTCGAGCCGTTGCTGCCTGAGCAGTCGGGGTGTTCCCAGGCTGACAGCAGTAACCTTTGTCCCCTGCCCTCCCGGCTGTGGTTGTGGGAGGTATGTAGCGGCGGAGGGGGAGGAAAACCACAGTCCCGGCAGCTCGACACACTAATGCACAACGTGACCCCCCCCCCGACTTCCTTCCCGGGGCCTCTCCGCGCGCGGCCCCGCGATCGGGTCACCTCCCTGCTCGTGGGGATGAAGGGAAGCGACACTCCCCTGCCCTCCTTTCCTGAGCCTGCGGGGAGGAGGCCTCAGCACACAGCCCCCCTCCAACGGCGAGGGGCGGGGGGGGTCAGAAAAACTCCTCTTGACAGCCAGCACATCAGCCAGGTTAGGCGGGGCCGGGGCCCTGCCCCTCACAGCCGGCGGAGATGAGCTGACCCAGTTGTGTCAGCGTGCGACGGGCTCAGGGGACGATGGGCGTGGGGTGGCGGCAGGGACAGGGCTGTGCTGCTGCTCCAGGGACTCGCTCGCTGAAATGAGTTCGGATTCATGCGTTTCCAGGGATGACCAGGAGTGTCAGGGCCATCCCTTGCAGCAAGGGCGAAGGCACCCTGCTGATGGGAGGACGTTCAGTGACAGGCTGATAGAGTCATAGAACCACAGAATCATTTCAGTTGGAAGAGGCCTTTAAGATCATCAGATCCAGATGTTACCCCAGCACTGCCAGGGCACCACTAACCCCTGTCCCTCAGCACCACAGCTCCGCGGCTTTGAAACCCCTCCAGGGGTCGTGGGGACTCCACCACTGCCCTGGGCAGCCTGGGCCAGCCCTTGACAACCCTTGTGGGGAAGAAATTGTTCCTCAGGTCCAACCCAAACCTCCCCTGGTGCAACTTGAGGCTGTTTACATCTTGTTCTGTCTCTTCTTCCTTGTGAAGAAGTTTCCCCTGAGCCTCCTTTCCTCCAGGCTGAACAAGCACAGGTCCGTCAGCTGCTCCTCATCATACTTGTGCTCTAGACCCTTCCCCAGCTCTGTTGCCCTTTTCTGACCATGCTCCAGCACCTCAATGTCCTTCTTGGAGTGAAGGGCCCAAAACTGAACACAAGTAATTTGTAGCCATAAAGCAGAGACCTCATCACCAAAGGCACCAGAGCCCCTCTGTCCTGAAGGGACCGCTGCTGGTGGTGGGAAAGGGCTTCAGCCTTCCCACGTGCAGCTGAGTCTTGGGCACCTTTGTGCACGCTGCCATCCCCCCCAGGAGCCTGGAAAACCCCCCGAGCCTCCAGTGCTCATCTGTCCTCAGCCTCTGGGCTTTGCTTTGGAGACCTCTCTGCTCAGCCGGCACCAGCTGCGGTGCGGGAACAGCAGCGACCAGCAGAGAGAAGCCGAACTTGTGTGTAATGACCTTGTCATAACAGCCCAGCGTTTGCCACCCTGGAACAAATGCAAAACAACTGTGATGATTCAATTACCGCTCCTGTTTTGAATTGCAATTTCGCTCCCTCTGTAGGTTAATTAGTAGCACAGCCCTGGGCTATCTGTGGCAAAGGGTTTGCAGTAAAGCGCATTAAAATTCAGCTGCATGCCATTAATGAGCCGTAAGGTGCTTTTCCAGGCACAGGAGTCCCTCCCCACCTCCCTTGCAGCGCTCAGGTGCCTCGCCGAGAGGGAGAAGCAAACACTCAGCGGTGGTTGGGAGCTGCTCCATGGCTGGGAAACCCCTGGCCTGAAGCCCTGAGCTGCCGTAGGCTTGCTGGGAGATGCTGTTGGTGTCCCTCCTGCTCCCTGTGCCCGTTTCCAGTTTGGGTCGTGCTGCTGCGGTTTGGATTGAGGTGCTTTGCTGGGGGCTGCGTGGGCAGGGTCACCTGGGCAGCCAGGGAGGAGCGTCAGAGCTGCTTCTCCTGCCCTGAGCCCCTCGTGAAGGTCATTTCTCAGTGGGAACGGAAGAGCTGGAACCAGAGGCAGCCGGACTATAGGGAACCTTCACCCCAGACTCCTGTGAGCCCCCCAGGAGACACCCAGCAGGCCGCAGAGCAGTTTTGGTGTCTGTAGGAGACGTGAAGCACAGTGGTCAGCTCATGGAGAGAGACGGAGGGAGGCAGATGCTGCTTCCCCACCCTGCCTGTCCCTTCAGGTGGGCTTTGCCCTGGGCTGGGGACAGCGCTGGCTGCCGTGGGCACCTCTCACAGCCTCTGCTTCTCTGCCTCCCCGCAGGTACATCGAGAGGAAAGCATTCCTGGAGCGTGTGGATCACCGGCAGTTCGAAATCGAACGCGACATCAGACTGAGCAGGATGAAGCCCTGACGTGCCGGGGGGTGGCTGCGGGGGATCCCGCTCCCTTCTGGGGGCTGCCAGGCACCTCCAGGCCACCAAGCACGGAAACCGTTCTCTACCCAAGACTCAGCCTGTATGTCTTGACCTACAGGTTTTTCCTTTTACTGTAATAGTTTGGGGCGGGTATTTGTCAGTGGGCAGGGGACACTTTGAGGGTTAAACGGCCCAGCAGGTGACAGAAGCGACCGTCATGATTCTGGCAGGCAGCTTCCCAAGGAGAAGAGACAGTGGCACCCATCCTTTGCCAACCCCATGTGCTTCCGGCAGCAGGAGGAGCCGCCAAGGCTGGGCGGGTGCTGGAGGCTGGGTTAGGGCTCAGCTGGGGTGTTGGGTTGTGTGAGCGGAGCTGTGGGAAGGTTTCGTGGGTGCTGTGTGAGCACAGGCTGTGGGCTGGAGCCCTTCTCCCCGCTCTGCCAGCCCTGCAGCGCTCCCTGCCCCTCCGCGCCGCACTCCTGCCCAGACAAAGCCAAACTGTCTGTACTTGTTTGTGGGGTCTGATGATGCTGGGGGGGGTTTTAAGCAAGCCGATGAAGAAATCCTTCCTTGTTCGTGCTGTCAAGAAGATGGGAGCAGCTGCAGCAGGCAGGACAGGCCAGGATCTGGGCGTTCGCGTGAATAAAGTATTCCATGCCGACACTCTTGCGTGCTGGCAGCGTGGTTTATGCAAGCAGCAAAGGACAAAGAAGTCAAGGGTCACGTATAATACAGAGTGATCATGGACATCGCTGCCCGGTGCCCAGTGCCTGCTGTGATGGCAGCCCGAGGGTCAGAGCCAGTGTTTGGATTGCTTTCCCTCTGCAGTACTGGGGCTGGCAGTGGGGTTACTTTCCGAACTGGAGGGTGACGGGGACAGGGTGGTTCTCCTGTAGCAGTGCCACAGGTGTAAGGAAACCCACCCAAGGCTGTGCAGGGACAAGTGGAGCTGCCTGGGCAAGCACACTGAGGTGCTGGGCGTGGAGCAAGTGGCCGGAGCTGGAGGCCAGCAACGCGTCCTCATCTCGGCCATCCCTTCTGGCCTGGTGCCGAGTTCAGCGGCTCCTGATGTTTGGCCCGTGCGCGTCCTCGGAGCAGAGGAGCTGCTCACCGGCCTTTCCCCATGGGATGCTCCCAGCCCACTCGGTAGGGCAGCCGGGGGGAAGGCGGCACGAGCCCCATCCTCCCTGCTCACGGGGCAAACGATGCTGCCGCTGCCTGGCCCCTTGCCCGCAGCTCTGAGCACGGGCTCAGCTTTGGACTCACGTGTCAGCTGCTGAGTCAGCCCTTGCTCTGTGGCCGTGTTGCAGGACAGACCAGAACAAAACACCACGTGTCTGGGGGGAGCTGCAGCCTTGGGCGCCCTGTTATGCAGAGAATCAGCTGTTACGGGCTTGCTTCAACGAGCCTGAAATTGGACAGAAGCAAAACAACAGGGGTGATGTTTTCATCTCCAAAGGCTTCCAAGCCAGTGGCTGCTTTGGTTTTGGTTACAAAAACAACTGGAGTCCCTGCCCAGGGCACCATTGTGGGGAGACTTCATCTTGGGACTCCTGGCTGGCAGCAAGCAGCCCCAGGCTGGACCCTGCAGGAGCTTCTGCAATAGCTGGGCTGCCATTCTGCTTGGGGTGGTGGTGTGGGACCAGCTCTGGCCCCTCTCTCCTCCCTGCCTCTGCACTGGGGAGGCAGCTGGGTCCTGCCCTGCTCACAGGGTCCCTCCCATCAGGGACCCCAAGGCAACCCAGGCTTGTTTTGCAGCAGATCCTCGCTGACAGCGAGGTGCAGCTCGGCCAGGGCGGCTGCAAGTGGGGCTGGAGGACTGGGCCTGCTGTAAGCGCTGGGCAGGCAGCTGGGAAAGTGATCTGCCTGCTGCTGGGGCTAAGAGGAGGTACTGGGGATCTTCTGCCCTGTGTCCTTTCCTGACTGTGGTCCTGGAACTTATGTGCCAGACGGAGGTTGCCAACCAAAATCTTGGCCTCATCACAGGCATCCTGGCTGCTGCTGGGCGCTGCCATCAGTGTCGGCTCCAGCACCGCTGCATTTGAGGGCTCGGCAGCATCTTGGCATGAAAAGTAGGTTAGAAATGGAAAATAATTCTGTGCATTGTATTATGAGCAAGAGCTGAACAGAGGTGCCGCAGGGGAACCTTTGGAAAGTCTGAAGGTCAGAGGCACCCACACCAGCCCTGCTCTTAAAAGCCTTGAAGAGCTCCAGGCTGTGTCCACAGAGAGCCCTGAGGCAGCATCGGGCTCTGTATGGCTCGGGGGAACGGCTTTGGGCTTACAGGCGGAGCTGATGGTGTGTTAGTGGGATCCAGCCAGCACAGCCTCCGCTGGCATGCTGATAAACTGGGAGAACCAGCGATTCCCAGCTGATGGGATCCTGCCTGCCAGCTCTGCTCTCCACAAACCCGCCAGCCTCTCTTCTCTGGGGTTTTTCCTTCCCTTCAGCCGAGCAAATGTGGAAAATTTTGAAATCTTGGAAGCAACCTGAACTGCTGGAAAAGTGTGGTTTCATGGTGGTGGCCGAGAGCCTCGGCTCCCCTCCGCTGGGCTCCCTGGCTCACGGCAGCGTGGCGTGCCCGGCTCGGCTCAAGGGTGCCGGGCTGCACTGCCAGCTCCTGGGCTGACAAGCTGGGACTGGGACAGGCTTGGCGGGATGGCCGGAGGCAGCCTCCAGCCTGGGGCCGATTCCTGGCTTCCTTTGTGCTCTCCCAAGCGTCCCGCGTTTTTGCTTGGTTGGATCATGTATTCCTCGCCTCTCCTTCCTGAAGACGAGGAGTGATTTACAGGTCTCCAGAAAACACAGCTTGGCTGCTTAGGAAGGAAAAAATAAAAGCCCAAACCCCACTCTGCTTGCTATTTCCATTGCCCAGACGCCTTCTTATGAAGGGGTTTGGCCTCAGTACCTGCCAGCCCTCAGCATCTCCAGCAGCCCTGAGCTTTCTGGAAGGAGCAAAGCTCCCAGAAGATGTGGGTCCTTCTTTTGAGTCGTTCCCACCTTAAGCCATCTTCTCCAGGAAGCTCATGTGTCCTCCATGAGTCAGGACCCACCAGGGGCATTTGCTCAGGATAATTGTGGCCCTGCAAGGAGTCCCTCATGGCCCGGGCATCACCTCACCCTAGGAGCTCCCCCTTCCCTGGCCGCCTGAAGGGGCCCCTTGTGTGGCTGGGCCCTGAACAAGGCAGTGATTGTGTCTCCTTGCCCCGATGGTCGGGGCTTCTGCTGTGGCAGCCACACTCCAGAGCTGCAGTAGTATCCTGTGCTGTGCCCAGCCCGTGCCTGTGGGCTCCCCTTCACCGAGCTGGTAGGTGGGTCTGGGGAGGCTGCCTCTGCGGGAATGGCAGGGAGGAAACGTTGGGCATTTAAAGCTGTTTTGGTGATGGGGATGTGGGAATAAACGCACAGGTCTCGGTGTGGGAGGAGATTGAGACCTGGCTGCCGGGGGGGGTGCATCCCATGGGGCCTCACCGAGTCATCCCAAGGACCACGTTGGGATTCTGGGCGGGCCAAGCCACCATGGGGTAAAGCTGCAGATGTTCCTGCTCACTGGAGGGGGGTTGGACTAGATGACCTTTAAAGGTCCCTTCCCACCCAAACCATTCTGTGATTCTGAAGCGTGAGGGTGTGCTGTGCCACAGTGGGCGGGCTGGAGAAGGAGGGAGCAGAGTGTGGGGCTGGCCTGGGAAGGGCTGGTGCCCGGGGGTGGTGATGCTGGGGCACTGTGTCCTCTTCTCCCAGCTGCTGGTTTCAGCCTCTCCCACCTCTTTTCCTCGCAGCAACGTCCCACCCAGTGGTGCAGTGACATTTCTGGCTGCAGTGGGTTGAGGACTAATGAGAAGGAACGGGGCAGCTTGCGGGTCTCCCACCCCATCCGAGCGAGGGTCCCCACCCGGGACATCCTCCCACCAGCGTTTGAATTCCAGCCAGTGGCAGTGGCACAGCCGGCCCTTCCCGCTCCGGGCAGCGAGACCCGGCTGGGGGCGAGGATCAGCGCCAGTGCTCGCCGGGGGGTGACTGGGGAGATGAACAGAGCCGCTACTGTTGGGGCAGCCGGAGGCCCACGCACCGCCCCGGCTTCTCCGGAGATGAGGGGGTGCCCCGCCATCCTGCTCTCCAGAAAGGCCGGCGGTGTCCACCCCCCATCTCCTCTCCGCAGCTAAAAGCCGAGCCAGCGCCACGGAAAGGCACAGGGATAAATCCTTGTTGTGATCCTGTTGGGTCCCGTGATATTACAAGCCAAGAGAAATGTCCTCATTATTTCCAGAATATTGAAGTCTAATAAATCCCGTCCTGCCTTACAGGATTTATTTCTCCGTTCATTGCTAGGAGACTCAGTCCCGTGTAATCCTATTGCTGCTCCAGGAGGCAGCTTTCTGAAACACGGGCCTGGCAGGCAAGTGCTGTGGGCAGGAGCAGGGCAGCCCCGTCCGCAGCCGCTGGACCCACTGGGGATGGCTTCAGCTCCCCACATGTCCCAGTGCCACCCCATTTCCCAGGAGGTCCCCCAGTCCCGGAGCTGTGCCCCAGTGTGGGTTCACTGGAACACATCCCGGTTGGGGCATGGCTGGGCCAATGGGGCATTAATCATCACTTAGCCAATTAACACAGCACAGCACAGCATAGCCTGCACCCCCACGCCATGCACATGTGCTGTGCTCCCCTGAAGCCCCTCTTTGGGCTCCTCCAACACCTTCCCACACCAGAAGCCAGCGGGAAAAGCCTGCAGGAGCCGGGCTGGGCACAGACAGTTCCCACAGCCACGGTGGCAGCCAGCAGGGAGCCGACCGTGCCTGGCTTGCTGGACACCGGGGACTCTCCCAAAGACAATGACGGGCACACGAATATGGCTGGAAATTTTGCCACCAAAGTGTTTTCCATAGCAACCATCACTGGGGCAACCTGCACGCCGAGCAGCATCCATCCTGAAACACCCAGCCCGGCATCTGCTGAAGCCGGTGAAGAACCACAGTGGGAAACCAGCGGGGCCCTCACCGTACCCCACTGCCACTGGCACGGGGATGCACCAGCAGGGCTCTGAGCATCCCCAGTGCCGCAGGGCCCCTGTAACGCTCCCCTTTTGATCTTCTTTTTGGCATTTCATTCTGTTAGAGGTGGGAGAAGCCAAAGGGAGACCTGTTGGTGCCTGTCGCTCCGCAGGCGCTTGGCTGAAGAAGGAGCAGGGCAGGTGAGCTGCTGCCAGCTCAGGGCACTCAGCAGAGGCAAGCAGGGAATTTGGCTCCAAAAAATTGCTGGGATTGAGTATCGAGATGCTTTGACTGGAGAAAAAGATAAAATCCCTGCTGCTTTGCTCCCCAAAGCAGGGAGCTCACAGCCCCTCGGTGGTGGCATGTTCCCCTAGAGATGCCACGGGGATCCCAGGAGAGACCCTCGCTGCCAGCTGGGTGGGCCCTCACCAGGCTCAGGGGCTCTGAACCAAACCCCCCATGGCCTCGTGGGATCGGCTGGGGCAGCAGGAGAGGGTCCGGGGAGCTCAGAGTCACAAGTCACGCTGGCGGGGCTTGACCCCGGCAGTGTCACCACTGTCACAGCTCCCACCAGCAAGAGGAAACTGCGGTCTCCCGGCCGTGCCTGCCAGGGTGGCTGTGGTTTGTGGGTGCAACCGCAGCCCCTGCCACTGGATATCTCTCAGATATCTACCCTCGGCCATGCCTCAGTTGCCCCATCTGCCACCAAAGCACAGAGGAATCCGCCTGCAAGCAAGGGAGGCTGTGGGGCAGGGCTGTGCAGCTCGTGCTCGTCCCACAGGCTGTGTCTCCACGCAGCTCACACGTATCCTGAAGTTCACACAAACCCACACAGCTTGCACATAGAATTGTGGAATCATGGAATGGATTGGGTGCAACTAGAGCAGGGCGCTCAGAGGCCCGGCCAACCTCACCTGCAATGGTGCCAGGGATGGAGCAGCCACCACCTCTGGGTAACCTGGGACAGGCTCTCACCACCCTCACTGGAAAACATTTCTTCCTTCTCTCCAGTCTAAATCTCCCTCTTTCAGTTTAAACCCATCACCCCTTGTCCTGTCCCAACAGGCCCTGATCAAAAGCCTGTCCTCACCTTTCTGACAGGCCCCTTGAAGTCCTGAAAGGCCACAAGACCCCCAGGCTGAACAATCCCAACTCCCTCAGCCAATTCTCTGTTAAATGATAATGAAACAGGGTCAGGATGACATGAAAAATAAGCCCATTCAGCAGCATTTCAGGTGCAAGGGGCTGCACCTCAGGTTTTCCCCCTCCTCTTTCCCCTTCCCCCATTCACACCCCACCTGGGTTTGCAGCTCTGCTGTTTTCAAAACAGGCGCCAGAAGCGAAGCAGAGCAGCAACTGGTGGCAGAGCAGTGGGACTTCTTGTGCCAGCTGGAGATGGTGGGGGAGGAAGGCGCCTTTGTGCTCGGCTGGGACGAGGTGCTGACAGAGGAAGAGCTTTCTGTGACCCTCAAGGTAAGCTCTGCTGCATTCAGTCAGCAAAGGGGGCCAAGCCTGGAACAGTGTTTTGGTACTAACACTCCAGCGTGAAAAGGGGTAGTGGGCTTGAGGCACTGTTACCATCACCTTCCTCTCCCAGATGAGTCACCTACGTGTACTTATGAACTGGTCTTGAATGACTCTGAGGCTACTGCTCTCTAAGAGGGGTGCAGCACCTCTGCAGGCAGCAGCTGAGATGTCCTTTAAGGCTATTCCCAACACCCCAGTTTGCTGTTTGAATGTTGTTCCAACACCCAGGTTACTGGGGATGTGGTACTTCAGTCCATTTTAATCTCACATTGATGAATAATTCACCTGCTCCACATGGCTCCAAACCCACACTTCTGTGGGGAATGCCTGATGTACCCATGCTGCCAGTGATCTCTCTCTGCCTGGGTCATTACAGGTGCTCTCCATGTCAGAAGAAGAATTCAAGGAGTATAAGGAACAAGATGGCTGGGAAGATGACAGTGAGGAAGAGGAAAACTCCACCCTTTCCAATGAGGCTCTCTCCAGACTGAAAACCCCTTGCAAGAAGCTCCTCCATGACAGCGTGTTGCTGACGCTGGAGTCCTACAGCTCAGACTTGAAAGCAGAACAGGACTTGCTAAGTAACAAGGAGGCTTATGAGAAGCTGAGCCGAAGGGAGCAGCAAGCTTTGCATGTGCGCTACGGCCAGAAGAGGATCCTGCATCAGCTGCTGGAACTGGTACGTTAGAAACCTGCCTGCTCCTGGATGGGAGCTGCCTGGAACTGTGCTCAGGGAGGGAGGAGCACCCTTGGCCATCTCTTCTCCAGCAGTGAGGGCAAGATTGAGGATGGGCCCACTTGTCGCTCAGGGTCTGTGGGTTGTTAGCTGCCTCTGCATAAACAACGATCTGCCACAGCACAGAAGTGGTTTGGGGTGGCCGAGAGCTCTGCAGCACAACTGCCACCTTCTAGAGGACTTCACAAACCCCAGACCTCCTTATGGCTGTTTTCAAAAGGCAGACGTGGGCTGTCAGCACAGCAAGCAGGCTCCTCATTCAGCAGCAGAAATTTAAGGCAAGAACTGCTCCTTTGCCAGATGAAGAGGGTGGAAATCCAGCTGGTAGCTCTCACCCTACAGAACCCTTATAGACCAAACACCTGGCATGTGGAAATGCTGACACCACTAAACTCTTCACCTCTGCTTCAAGGATTTTAAGGACTACAAGCTCATGCAGCTGATTTTCATATAGGCTCAGGATAGCAAGATGCTTCCTTTTACCTCTACAGAAGGTGTTTCTCTTTGGGCTCAAGACCAGAGTACTGTCACAGTCCTGCAGCCACTGCAGGCTCAGCCTTGGACACATCCCCTCCAGTTGATCCCCTTCTTCCTCAAACTCAAGCACTGCCCTGATCACATTTATAGCTACAGTAATATTCTTCCCTCCGCTCTTTTTGTTGGAAAACACTGGAGGTTTACAGGCCAAGCTCTATTTAATAAAGATGCCATTTCTTACCCACCAATGCTCTCTGCTTCAACAGGGTGCAGAGCCCCACCTGATGTGGGCATCATTGCTGCTGCTGCAGCTAAAATAGTCCAAACCAGCATGACCCAGACCATACTCATGTAGGTAAAGGCGACCTACAGCCCCCAGTGTGGCTTAACAATACCTGGGGAGCTTTTTTAATACCCCCAGTCCCCTTTTTACAGCAGTGAGAGTCCAGTCTGACATCAGTCCTCCTGACCCTACAGCAAGTGAACGTTTCCAACTAGTGTAACAGAGATCTTGGCCAAGTCCTGTCCACCTTCCACCCCCTCTTGCCTCCAGTTCAGCAGTTCTTAAAGGCTAAAGAGAACCAGCAGCATTAGTGCAGAACCAGAGAGCTCCAAGTCAATAAGCTCTGCATATGGTTTGCTAGAGTTAAAAAGGCAGAAAAAGATCCCATAGCATCTGGGCTAGATAAAAAATATCCTGGTTGCTGGTAATTCTCTGTATCCTAACCCAGTACAGCAGGAAGAGTAAGCTGGAGATGCAACACCAGAACCAAAAACCTGCAAGGCTCTATTTCCTCCTGTCTGCTAAAGGATGTGGCCGTGTTAGCACTGCTGAAGCCACCTACCCTTCTTACAGCTATTACCCTTTTTATCAGCAACCTCTCATGGGTTCCTGTGAAGGGAAAATCGTAGGAGGGCACAAGGCACTGGGAACGAAGCTGATGTGGTGCCAGGGCTGTGTCCCTCCACTGCAAGCAGTCACCTTCCTAGCACAGCTCTGTCAGAGACAAAATCTGCTCATGAACTTGTAACTGAGACAATTCCGTCTCCACACAATTGTGCTTTCCTTCTGCACTTCCAGGCAAGGCCCTGTCTAGTCACAACTCTCCTCTATGACCTCAAGCCAGTTGCTTTCCATAGGCAGTGCCCAAATCCCACTGGAAAACAGCAGTTTTGGGATGGGTGGAAGGGACTCTGGGGACATCCCCATGCCAGGCAGGCTGAAGCTGAGAGAAGAAGCACAGTGGCACGTGCTGCATGTCATGACTTTAATGTGTAACTACAGTATGCATACATACAAGAAGTGGGAGAACTAAAGCCCAAGAACTAGAAAGGCTACAAAATACAACACATGGACCAATACTTTACAAAACATTCAAAATCCTTACAAAATGGGCTGTATTGGTCCTTTGGTTTTTTTCTTTTGTTCCATTTTTTTTTTGTGGGGGTGTTTTTTTTCTTTTTTTTCCTTTTTCTTTTTTTTACAAACTTATACTGTGTGGTCACCAGGTGGGGTAGGGGGGTGTGGGAAAAGGTTTCGATTTAACCCCTCCACACCTTCCAAAATTTACAAGTGTCAAAAAAAAAAAAATAATCAAAAAAATAATTAAAAAAAAAAGCTATAGGCCTGGTTTCTGGTTTCTTTCCTAAAAACAGGTGACCCTCTCCCCAAGGGCCTGAGGTGTGTCTTCTCCAACAGAAAGGAGACATTCTCTGACTGCTGCTCCACTTGCTGTCTGTCAGCATTTGATTGGGGGTGGGGGGGAAAGCATGGCTGAACCTTAACCCCTTCCTCACCCCTCCTGTACTCCATGGTATTCCCATATTCCAAACACGTCCACCTTTTATATTAAAACAACTGAAGTGATTTTAAGGTCCCCCATCCATATAAAGAAAAATAAGTTATATAATATTATAACCATCTTTTCAAGATTCTTTGGGAGTCTGGGAATGTCAGGACAAGGAGGTTTGCCCCAGACAAGTGCTTGGCATCAGCAGCTGCCCCTTTATTACAAGCTGGACAGGCACCAGTTACCCACCTGCCTTTTACACAATTTGCACAAACCCAAAAGTCCAGACAAACGTTTCTGTTCCTTTGTATTTACACTAGTTCAAAATGATATTCACAGCATCTTCTGAATTTTGGCCAAAAGTCAAAAAAAAAATAATAATTTGTTTCAAACTTTGGAACGTGCCCACATAAGACTTTCACCCAGGGTCTGTTGCATCTACCCAATCAAGGAGGCTGGGAAGGGTAGGAGGAGCCTTACAGAGTCTTCTGTCAGTCGACGGGACGGGAACCTCCAGGCTGGCACACTTACAACACAAGACACGGCTCATCTAACTGGCACCAGTCCCTTCCATGACTTGCTGGGCCTGCTTCTGCCCCATGCAGCACTGTGCAACTGACTGGAACAACCTGAGTACAGAAGCAAAAGCAGCATTAGGGATGTTTATTCCACTATCAAACATTAACAGCTTAGGGTGTAACTTGGCCCCTGCTCCAGATGTATCATTACAGTGATTTTTGAGATTAAGTTATACTCACTTCTCAATTTCTGGAGCGCAGTGAACAAACTCATGGTTCCAGAACTTAAATGCTGGATTTTTTATCAGCTCAATGAAAGTAATAAGGAGACCCCAGGGATGAGGCCTATTTACAATCAGTCGTTCCAAGAGAACCCTGAAATCCAAAAGTAAAAAAAAGTTGGCGCTCCAAGATCCAAAACCCACGAGGCAGGAAAACGCTGGCAAGTGAAACCCTTCCCCCTCACCTCGTGATCTGCTCCTGGATGGCCTCGGTGTTGGCCTCTGCAAACAGGTACAGCATGGTGCAGCTGAAGTAGTGGGTGTGACTGTTGGGGTAGCGCAGCTGATTGGCAATCGCATTCAAGAACAGGTACCGGCCTGCGGAGGGGAAGCAGGGCAGACATGGGGCTTCCCTTTCACACACACAAGGAATCAAAAACCAACTAGCATTGCTTAAAGTCAGCGAGCCTGTTGATGGGGCAGTAAGAAGTCAATTTCTCTTCAAACTTATTACTCATTCCCTTGAATACCTTCAGCATTTGGTTTTAATACTGTACTTGTGTTCAGAGTGTACTGCTCACTATGAATTCACAAGCAGCTCCATAGCATCACGGAATAGTTTGGGTTGGAAGGGACCTTTAAAGGCCATCTAGTCCAACCCCACTGCGGTGTACAGGGACATCTGCAACTGAAGCAGGTTGCTCAGGCTGAACACCCCCAACGCTCCCAGCAGAGAGGATCCAGCCCTCCCAGCATTGCTGGGGCTCCTCTGGCCCCGCTCCAACAGGTCCCTGTTTCTGCTGTGCTGAGGACTCCCAAGCTGGCCCCAGCACTGCAGGGGGGTCTCTCTCCCCAGAGCCCTGGGAGCAGAGGGGCAG
>WTSP01021595.1:26090-51690 GCA_025331215.1 Actenoides lindsayi | reverse complement strand
GGGCAGGATCCCCCCCTCCCCTGCTGCCCACGCTGCTGGGGATGCAGCCCAGGGTGCCAGTGGCTGCTGGGTGCCAGTGCACCAGCTCCAGCTCCTCACCCCCAGCACCCCCCCGTCCTTCTCTGCAGGGCTGCTCTCCATCCCTTCACCCCCAGCCTGTGCTGATACTGGGGGTTGCCCCAACACTGGGGCAGGGCCTTGCACTTCTCTTTCTTGAATCTGATGATGTTCACATGGGCCCATTTCCTGAGGTCCCCCTGGACAGAACTCATCCCTCAGGTGTGTCAACAGCACTGCTCATCTTAGTGTAATCTGTGATATTGCTGAGGGTGCCTCAATCCTGCTGTCTATGTCATTGATGAAGATACTGAACAGCACTTGTCCCAGTAAGGACCCCTGAAGGTGGGCACCACTTGTCACCAATGGACATCAAGCCACTGACCACTACCCTCTGGATGCAACCATCCAATCCGTGAAATGATCTTCAGTATTTTCATAGCTCAAACAGCCAAATCTGCTGTTAAATCCAACGCTGTGTGAACTAGAATTGTTTCCAGCTCACCTTCAGTGTCCAGGTCCACCGCCAAATTCTGGAAGATGTCCATGTGAGCTGAGTGGGTGATGGTGCTCATGGAAGGTGTGCTGCCTTTGTTGTGAATGTGCGCGATAGCTTGAGTACCTACGTAGAGCACCAGTGCATTGATCAGCTGGATGTTGTAGCGGTTGCCAGGTTCATTGGATACCTACCAGCAAAGATACAAAGAGCGTTAACATTCTCTATTCCTTCAGCAGATGAAGGTACATCAGCAGCAGCCATGCGTCATCTGGATTATAAAGATTCTACACGTTATTGGTTAACAATTCTGAACTGGGCTTTAGCTACTTGGCCTTTCCACCCTCCCCTAAAGATTTATTGCAGAACCATAGATTTCTACAAGGATGAACCCATCTGGAATCAAATTTTAATCAGATTCAAAGAACCTGCAATCAAGTTCGATAAAACCCATCCAATCTCAGACAATACCCTGGGTAATCAGGGTGGGAGTCGTGTGATGGAAGCCACACGACTCATCACCCAGTGGCTGAGGATAACAAAAAAAGCAAGTCTGATGCAATCAGCTCCAACTACATTCTTCACTAGAGATTTGCAAGGCTGTGACTAGAGCCATGCAAGCAGAAGACTCCACTTTTAGATAACCTCACATTCACTACAAGCACTTGACAGCCCATGTAGATAAATCACGTAGATAACTGGTTAACATCAGATCATTTTAGGGTTGTTAAAGTCAACATTCCTCTTTCTTTTAATTCCACTGGCTGAAACTACTTCACACGCACTTAAACAGCACTTAAACATCCCGCTAGGGAGTGGTAGAGGAATTATTCAGAGAAATGTGCATTTTCCCAGGCTTTTCTACTGCCTGCAATACCTGCTTGCTGCACACCACAAAGTTCCTTCAAGAAACCAGGGTGATTCAGACAGAGAGATCCTTTGTCCCACACTATTTAACTTCAGCGTCCTCAGGAACTAGCACTCACTTGTAGGTTGCTGCGCAAGTCAGACAAAAAAGTGACTGGAGAACGGGTTTTGAGATAGGAATCCAAGTCTTTCTTGAACTGAGGCGGCATCACTCCCGTGAAGTTCGTGAGTATCCGTGGAGCAATATTGATCTCACTTAACATGTCCACCTGTCGAGAGAAAATCCAGTCAGCTAAACCACAGTCAGTCTCTGAAGGAACAAACTTCAAAAGCAGCTCTGTAAGTGATATTACAGCAACTACTGCTGTTCATCATTTTTTTCCAGGAAACACACAACTTTTGCAGAGTTCAGAAGAAGCCTGGGTCTCTAATGAGCAAACTTAGTAAATAACTGTCTCAAAGAACTGAGAGTACAGGGTAAACATTCAAGGGCAAAGGCCATAGGGAAATTCAGTCATGCCCTTTGAAGTCTCCTTATCTAATCTCAAGATAGTTTGGCAGTTAAAGTGTACAAACATCCACCCAAGTCCAGAACAACCTTCTTCAGTCTCAAGAAGTGCTGATGGAATGAGTATCCCAGCCACCCTGCACAGCTCACGTGAGGGAGACTGACAGGACAAGGCTACAGCAGTGTAAGAAAGTTTGTTCTAATCATTCTGCAATTAGACAATTGGTGGCTGCCCAAAGATTTTATTAGGTAACGGTAACACTTCTCAAAGTCTCTCTCCATTTGCAAGAGGCTTGCCTCAGAACAATGGTTTGTATCGTTATTTTCAAGATAAGATGGCGCTCGTGTTGCTCATCCAGAAGTATTTACAACTACTTCGTGCTCAGACACCAGCTCTTCAACAATTAGTTAACAGAATTCAGTCACTGCACATCCTGAGGAGCACAAGCTATACAATTTGGCATGAGTCAAACAAAACTGAGATGAAAACTGTTTTCAAACAGCAAATCCACCCCCACTGCTTAAGCTAGTCTGTGACAAAGGAGACAGTACAATGATAAAGATGCCCCTGTGCTCTGACACCATGTGCCAGTCAGATCTAGGGATGCAAATCATGTCACACTCCAGTTGGAGAAAAGCCCTCTGGTTTTCCTTGCATAAGCTGGGCTTTCGACGCATACACGTCTCAACTGCCTGTCCTTTGCGGATGAATCTACACAGACCTTGCAAGGAAGTTAAGTGGTTATGGGTGCCCATAAAGCCACACTGACTAGAGGCAAGCTTTGTGCTTCCAAATTCCCTACAGGACAAGGATCATATTCCACTCTATTGAAACTACTGAACATTAAGAACTTGACTGAAACCTACCTCTTTAGAAGATATTCTGCCAGGTGTTATGCCACAACTTTAAAACTACCTGTTAACTTCTCAATGCTTTATGTTAATCCAAGTATCAGTTAAACTGTTCCCCACATTCCAGAGTCTCTGCCAGAAAAACTGGATAAAAAGAATCTGGAGCATTAAAGCTCCCCATTATCCAACTCAGGAAGGTAAGTCCTACCTTTAGATTGGGGGTGAACGGGTCTGGAAGCCTCATGTTCCGTGGGAAGGCACTCAGGATCAGATTCCTTAGCTGAATACAGTTGGGTGGGATCACATCACAGAACCCATAGTGGTAGTCACAAAGAAATTCTGGGAAATCATGCAGCAAGACCAGCAACACACGCAGAGTGCCCTGGGAAATAAAAGATACATGTGTAGCTGTTGAAACTGCCCCAAGTGCTTGCAGAGTCATCTTGTAACATCTACCTGTTCACATTAACCACATGACATAGATCTGAAAAGGATGTCTGTTTCTGTCCCACACCAAATTTAAGATATAAAAGAGCAGTAAGTCATATTTTGCTACCAGAACATCTCTACTCATGTAGAAACTATCATCTATTATCTGACTTTTTTTTTTCCTTACCTTGTAAAGAATTTGCATAGGTTTGGTGAGTTCCACATTTCTAAGGAAAGGAGCCAAGTACTTGAAAAGATCGATCAATAGCTGGGCATACATAGGCCAACCCTGCCAAGAAAAAAAATAAGGAGCAGGTGGAAAATGTGTAATGAAGAGTAGTTATATTAAGTACAAAACTGTAATTAGAGTGGTTTTCATATAAACCTGCTGCTCGCTCTAGCAGGACAACTCATTTCAAGGGCTTTTAATTGCACATCACAGGCTACAAGTGTTTCCAGAATACACCACATGCCACGCTGAGTTGACAGCATTTGTTCTAACCTACAGCTCTTCCAGACTTGAAAAAAAAACTAAGTTCAATTCACCCTTTATCACTTAGTTTGACACAAAGACTCTCCTCCATGCAGTTAGGTTACTGTGAATATGGAAGACAACAAAAACAGAACAGCCATGCTACTAGTGCACGTGGAGAGATGTGAAACAGCACCACATCAGCTAAGCATCCATGTGAGCTGTTTCGATTATTGATTTCTCTATTTTTATTCAGAAGAGATAAACTGCAGCCACACCTTCTGCTGTGGTGTATGTGCCAGCATTCTTGCAATAAATATCCGATGGGAGATCAGTTCCAGCCAGGCATAAACAAAACCTGGAGCTTTTGTAGGCCTCAGGATGTGAAATGTGTTACTGAAAGAAAAGTTAGAGCAGGTTAGAAGTGCACAGCAATAAGATGGCTTTTCATAACATCGAGGGAAAACATACACAGCCCTAAAAGCGAGGCATTTCAGCATCTTGGGGTTTACCAGACATCTTCCTTAAAATGAGCAAGTGGACAGCCTTTAGGAGAACCAGCTGTTTCTGAATGTGATTAAGCCACCACAAAGGAACAGTCAGTCTTCAGATGAAGAATCTTGCTACTGACAGGAAAAGATGAGCACTGTGGCCAGTCTCAAGTACGTACCAAAAAGCTGTGAGTGTCTGGAAGTTGATGGTCTCCAGCACATGCTCGGGAGCATTTAATTCCAACAGCAACATGATGAAAATGCGATGGTAAGGAAGTTGCTGAAACTCACTCTGCCGAACGTCGTGGTCTTGCAGGAGAACTCCCACCACAATACCAAGAACCTGAAGAGATGAAAACATCTCAGTGGTGACGCCAAGAATTACTTTGCAAGTCAGCCTATAGGTAGTATTTTAACCATCAGTAAGAAACACAACACGCCTATCAGTACGTTCTAACAAAGACCAAGTAGTTACTGGAAGCATTACATAAATTGATGATATCATCTGTGAGAGGAACTCCCAACTCCCACTATAGTTTGCTCTCCCTGTCTCACAGATCACAGTCATGACTGACTGGGCAGCACTGGAAGGTCTTAACTACCCAACCAAGACATCCAGCCAGGAACAAGTAGGGTAAGAGCACAGGCAAGGCCCTCACAGAATCAAGGCAGACACCCAGGAATCGCCAACCTTAAGCCACACTTCAATGCCTCAAAACAACAGTAATTGAATTCTTCATTTCAAGGCATGAAGGTGAGCTTTGGCTTTGTTTGATGTGATATTGATATCTCTGAACAAGAAAACCACTCAGCATTTCATCATTCCCATGATCAACCCATGGAAGTCCTCCAGCAGCAGCAGCCTGCTCTAAGGGCAACATTTCACACTGATCAAAGCTACACCCAATTACACAGTCTGACTGCAGCGAGTACAAAAAAGGGTTCCCAACCTTGTTGAGGAGGTTGATCTTCGTAACCGTGTTGGTTGCCTCCCCAGAGTGCTTCACTAGCAGCGCAATGAGTCGCACAAAGGCATCCAGATTGTGGTAGCACTTGGCTCGAATCATAGTGGGGTTGGCAGCAGGATTATGCTGTTGCTCAGCCTGAGCACGGTAGCTGATTTCCACACACATTTCGGTGCAAAGACGGAAAAAGCGGGTGATCAGGTCATCTGTTTTCAGGATTCCTTGCTGGTGCATCTGTTTGGGAAAGGAAAAATCCTCAGAACCGTAACCACTGAAAGTTTGTTTTACAGCTTATTTCAAACAACACGCACTTTACAAAGCGCCCACCTTGCCCAGCACAATTAATTTTTACCACACTCTCATGCGGGATGGGTAGCAAGTGATGTCTGCTGCTTCCCTTCCCAAGATTTTCAAGGTAAGTTGAAGGTGGCAACAGAGTTTTAGCAGAGGCATTTACTCCCAAACAGAGTCTTTGTGACCCCAATTCCTTGCAAGCATCAGCAGAGCTGAGGAGCTTGTTTTGGTGCTGCCACCAGTGCTCAGCCTTGCAGGGAGGACAGCAAGAGGTGGCAGCAGTTTAGCCTGTCCAGCCTTTGAAAGCCCACACAGGCTGTGCAAGCTCTGGGAAGGGCAGAGCTCAGGAACCATCGCTACTTTGCGGCAACATTCTGCAGAAGCAACCTGCATTAGCAGAGGGAGTGTTCCTTACAGGAATGTTACACACAGAGTCCCCTGGGGATTTTTTGTTTCGCATTGGGTGGTTGTTTTTAATAACATACATTAAAAAAAGAAGATACTTTGTTACCTGCAGATTAAAGTCATTAAAAATGAAGCAAATTACACCGCAGGAAACCTCTGGGTTTTGAATAAAGCATCTTACTTCTAAACTCCAACTGCACAGACAAAGCTACATAAACAGAATGACTAACTCTTGGAGAACCTTCTAGAATTACTAGAGAAATCTTTATTTAAAAAACCAGAAATTCATGTATCTGCCTTCAAAGTTCTCTGCTCCTTCTTGTCCTCAAGACTAGTAGAAAGGAGGCAACAGTTCATTTAAGCAGCCAAAATCATCATCATTTGAGTAATAAAACCTTATTTAATGCAGTTATTACAAAATACTCCTTGAAAAGCCACAGCTAAAGCCTGTAAGGAAGAAAAATTATATACAACACTGCACTTGGATATATTTCAATTGCTATTTCAAATCTGATCAAATATATACAGAGGCAAGTAAACAAATGTGAGAAGAATGAAGCAGGACAAAAGCACATTATTACAAGTACACTACACTGAAGTATGCTTTTTATAAGCATGCTTTTTATAGAGTGAGGACACTCAAAGACGTGGGTTTTTTTTGGTTGTTTGTGGGTTTTGTTGTTTGTTGTTTTATTTTTTTTTAATGGGTTTAAAGACAAGACCCATTGGAAAGATGCTGTGCAGAAGTCAGATCAACAGAAATCTGTCTAGAAGCCAGGACATTAAAGTCATATGAAAAAAACCCCACTGTATCTGTCAAGATCTTGATGCATACTTGGTAACTTGAACTTCTTTTCATTAGTAGCTGCAAAATCTGTAGCATTCTGGTAGTACTAACATGGAAATTTGAGGAGAACACAACACAAGTAGACTCAATCAGGGGCTTCCTTGCAGTTGCAGTCAAAGAGGTGCCAGGAATACAGTTTTAGGAAGAGGACTGCAGATATACAGGGAATTTGTCGTCACCCATGCTGGGCTTCTGAGGACATCTCACTTCCCAGTCACATCTGGGAGACAGATGTGCACTGTTCATCACACCTGCTAAGGTGCCCTGGAGTGAAAAGGTGGAGGCTGTTTAAATTTTGGCACCGCTTTAGCTAAAGAAGTTTCAAGTTTTAACTCATTCTAATGATTCCAGTTAGAAAACAGGATTCCCTCATTCACATAGTCTGAAATAACTGTCCTACATCTCTGTGTATCAGGACTTTCCCTCCATAGGCTGTCAAGAGCTTTTACCATTACCCACACGGAGTGACATTTGTCAAGCTTCATTACAGAGCCTTTCAGAGCTATCCCCAACAGCTACCTCAGCTGAAGTGCTTTTCCCACCAGACTTATCCCAAAATTCATGGTGTGACATGACAGCTTGGTGCCGAAGTATCTGAAGAACATGATTTGGTGAAGGGGTAGGGGTTTCTACAGAGTTTTACCATCAAAGACAACATTTTGATAGGTCAACTGCCAAACAACTGCAAACTTGAAAAGGATGCCTAACACAGGTTATAAAACTGCTTTAAAATGGAGGGCATCACACCCTACTTATGTTGAATAAAAAGCACCTTTCTTTCCAAAAGCTCTACCTGTCCAACAAACGCAGAGAACGCTTTGGTACTGTCGCGGCCTGCTGCAGCCGAATGGTAGAGGTTCACCCACTCCCTCAGCAGGTATTCTGCTTTCTCCCTCAGACCTGGAGGATCATCATACTCAGAGGCTTGGGAAATTCCTGAATGCATCATGAAATTGGGACCACCGTGAGCACGGTCAATCATTGCTTCGTAGTTTGATCGGACCACTTCCATCAGCTGGGGTAATCTAATGCAAGAGCAGAGCGAGAGCTGGGTTAGAATTTCTCCTCTCCTAGAAGGTGGGAACTGGAAGTTCAGTCCAATATTGCTGAAAGCAAGCAAATTATTTCTTATATTATATCTTTGTATCTTCCAGTCCTCACTGGAACAGCAGAAATAAGTCATGAAAGCAGATATATTTATGATGAAAGAAGGAACACTGAATCACACAAGCTTTGAAGTTCCACTCCCATTCCTACAGCAGGAACAAAGCTGCAACAAAGCACCACAAGTACCAGGAAGAGCTTCACTTCTGAAGCCTCTGGAAGCTCTAAAATGCCCTGACATGGACTTTTGTTTCAGGACCTCCCACTAGCATTGTGCTGGTAGTGGCAGCCAGCTGCTGGTTGCTCTCACAGCAATCCCAAGCTCTCCTAGATCCATTCCATGTGTTTCTCAAACCCAGCAGCAATTGCTTCCACCTTTGCAAGTAGGAGGAGGCCTGCGAGTCCCTCAGGTATTTCCAGCTGCTGTGGCAATATTAGCTGCCCCATTATCTGCTGGGGGACACACAAGCCATGTCAGATTGGTGGATTGATTGCTTCATAGACTCTGAAGAAAACTGTCTAAAGAAACAGAAGACATTGTCTGATTTGATTAATTACCTGTTTTTATCAAGCTAATACATTAACACCTAGATATTTAAGGTTTAAACAAGTGAAAATATTGCCCAAATTCACAATAAAGCAGGAATTCCAGCAAGTTTCTCACAGTACCATGGTATTTTGAGGCACAGTGCATAGAAAAATGTTCCTGCTCGAGCGTTCAGTTTGACATGATGCTACAGCTGCCTCTATTTTAACACAAAGTCTGCACAATCACACTGAAGTGACAGTTTAAACTAACATAGGACTGCAGCCCCAGAGAATGTTTAAAGCTGTACGACTGAATGATATGAGACTTTGCCTATGTAAGGTTCAAATAATTCGTGAGCACAAGAGAAGGAATATAGTGTGCAGTATTTCCATCTCACCCTTCGGGGGCATTTCCTCTGGAATGAGCATTAATCCTCATGAGCGTTTCAATTGTGTGGAACAGATCTGCTTCCGTGACATGGGCAACACTTCTCTCATCCACCAGCAGGATCTTTACCAGCTGCATGGCAAAGGCCACAGCCATGTAGTTCAAGCCGTTCTCCATTGACTGTCAAAGTAAAAAGGGCAATTCAAGTTCAACCCCAAGTTTTATAGTGGACCGACCGCAAGGCTTCTCCTCCCAAAGAGCAGGTTTGCTTTACCTGGGCCAAGTGAAGGTCATACTGCTGCATGTTAACGAGGTGATTGCGGATGAGCAGCTCCACAGCTTCCACATTGTACTTGTACTCATCCCTGCATTCGATCAGGCACCTGAAGAAACAGCCTGCTTTTATAAGGTGTACTTAAACAACTGGAAGCAAAGCAACTCATATCTCATACCTTAGAAACTGCCATTTGCTGGCATTCATTACTCAGCTCCAAAAAGAGCCTCTTCTAGAGCAGTAACATTTAGTGGGTTCAGAGCAGTCACCAGCCTCGAGCATTTGTTGCCCTGCACCAAGTGGTCACAACAGCTCTTCAAGAGCTTCCACTGAGCATAAGCAGCTTCTATTCTGAGGGCAAAGTGGCACATCTGCTTAGCTGAAGCACTCCTGCTGCAGCCATATGCCATGTCACAGAGTATGTGACAGCATATAGACATTCTCTATAAAGTGAGGAAAACAAAAAAAAAAAAACCCCAGAGCATCTCTAATGCTTAATTCCACTAAAGATCCCCATTGTGTTCTAAGGTGAAGCAGCTTTATCAGAAGATCTAGCTACTTCCGATTCAAAAAGCTAGTTAACTTTTGTCTGTCCAAACTGCAAAATATGGACAGGCAAATCATTCAGAATAACACAGTAACTCCCAAAAGATGACAAAAGCTACATCAGTATTCCCACTGGCTCATGACTGACCTAGTAATTTGTTTATTACACCACGGAGATCCGTACGCGCGTCCGTCCTGCAGAGCCTTCAGCACAAGCAGGTGACACTCACGATAGCGAAGCAGGAGGTCGGCATCTGCCCCGCTGGTGGCATCCAGCAAGCCCTCTACAGCCTAGAATAGATGCAACCTGTTAGCAGAGGAAAAAACAAGTCCGCTTCCAAATCTTCTGCAAGAGTTATTGCCAACAGACACGAGAAAACAGATTTAGCCATTGTGCTGCCCCCTTGATAACACTATTCAGCCAGGAACAAAGAGTCACACTCCAGCTTCTATAGAAGCACAGAATGGGTTGTGTTGGAAGGGACCTTGAAAGGGCTCCTAGTCCTACCCCATCCCATGTACTCCAATTCCCCTTCATCACCAGCATGTAAGTTTTCTTTAAATTCGTCTGGTATTGGTGGGTGGTGATCCCAGCCCAGTATGAGGAGTGTCTAACAGAGTGCATAACCTGGCCAGATCCAGGATACTCGAAGGCCTGACAGCTCTGCTATGGCTGCCAGAGACATGTTTCTACATGATACTTGCAGTGGTTTCAGACTAGGGGAAAGCCCATCATTTTTGATTTTTACACCATTCTACTATTTTAAGTTCAGGAATTTAACTGGAAGTCAAATGTTATTACATTTGCATAATACGCTCCAAAGGACAGAAAGGAAAAAGGGGGTGGGTGTGGAGAAGTGGGGAAAACAGGGAATGAGAGATGGAGCAGAACACAATTAGGAAGGTCAGTGACTTTTGTTTTGCCACTGTTCTTAGATCCTCCTGCTGAAAGCTCAACATCCTCCCATTAAAACAGGTTTTTCCCCATGTCTGTCACAATGCCCTGCATCACCACACAGGCACTGCTGCCAGCTCAGCTTGCAGAGCTTGCTGCAACACACCCTGCCTGGGATAGGCACTGGTTCTGAGTTGGATGGAGTTAATTTTCTTCCCAGCACACCATGCCGTCCTGTGCTTTGGAGCTGTGCTGGAACAGTGCTAACACCACACCAGTGTTTCACCAGTTGATGATCAGCATCATGGCTTTCTCCTTCCCCCTCTGCCTTCCCCATCAGCGGGTAAGCTGGGGATGGGCAGGAGGCTGGGAAGCCACACAGCTGGGACAGCTGAGCCAAACCAAACAAAGAGACCCTCCAGACCATATGATGTCATGCTCAGCAATAACAGCTCAGGGAAAGGAGGATGAAGTGGACTGTTCATGGTGATGTTTGCCTTCCCGAGCAACTGTTACATATGCTGAAGCCCCACTTTCTGAGAAGTGGTTCCACACCTGCCTGCTGATGGGAAGTCTGGATTTTTATTTGTTTTGGTGAGGTTTTTTTTGAGCAGACAAGACTTTCTTTCCCTCCTAAACTGTCACAATCTGAATGAACAAGTCATCTTGCCTTCCCTCTATTTCCCCCCTCTCCTACAGTAGAGCAGAATGAGCAAGCAGCTGGCTGGATGCTTGGCCACTGGCCAGGGTCAACCCTCCAAGCACACTCATTTGTCAGTTACCACAAAACACAATCCCCAAACGTGCCACTACAAATCTAGTACTATGCTCAATACTATCCACCTCCAAGGGCACTTCAAATGTCATCTTCGCCTCCAAATCATCCTGAGATCAAAGACCATTCCCGAGTGCAACAGGTCTCCACTTGTCACATCAGAACAAAGCTCCCTTAAGTTCCAGGGTTCTTCTGTACCTGTTTCTTTCCACAGCAGCCTGGCCGTTTTACACGTTTACGTACGATACACTAAGTGAACACCATGGCCCTCTACCAATTTTATTTACTTCATTTCCAGAGACAGTAGTTATTTATCCAGTGTTGTTCACCAAGCAAGTTCCACGGGATGCATGAACAGCCCCCAGCAAGACAATCCACAAGCAAGATGAATAATAAACTCTAGCTGAGCTGTTCCAGGAGAAGAGGTGTTAACACCCACCTTCTGCAGCAGGCCAAGTGCAGCAATAGCATCGCGGGAGTTACGAGCCACCACCACAGCCTCCAAGAGGCTGCGCAACGCTTGAGCTTGAGGATTCATGGCCAGAGTGTGTGGAATGGACTGCAGGTGCTGCTCCAGTTCTGTCATACATTTGTCATAGATCTGTGCTACATCATCTGTAGCCCAGGCTTGCTGCTTAGGAGAAAGTGGAAATGAGTGATTTTTGCAAAGGTTGTATTTGTGAAATAGATGATTGTTCCTCAGAAATTACAGGATCCAGAGTTTTGACCTCTGCAGTGTTGTGGTCAGTTATGCTGTCATTTTAAAAACATTATATTAGCAAATAAATAAACTAGTTATTTTTAATAACCAGTCACTAGTTATTAAAAAGTTCTGAAGTCTAAAGCATTAAAGTCACAAGTTATAAAAAATAACCAGCAAACAATTCTAGCAGTCCTTAAGACCAAGTATGCACACAAAAACCTGTTCATTATCTTAAAATCCATGCTTGCCAAACGTATCTTCCTGCAAAAGTAACCTGAGATTTGAGTAACATGCTTTGCTGTTACTGAAGGTGTATGTAGTAATCATAACTGACAGATCTGGTCCCAGTTTGGGTTACAAACCCCTAAGACTGGATAGAGGGTTTATGTTGCCATTAGTTCGACATTAAAAAGAACACATCTTTCAAACACTCTTCCCAAGCCACACAAATGCCTGATTCTTACTAAGTCCCCCAGCAAAGGGCACAAGTTCTGCAGCATTCACCACAAGCACTGTAGTACTCTCAAGCTGATTAATTCAGAAATTTCTACCTTCATAGGCTGAGCCAGGAATCCCGTTGGCTGAGTTAAATCATTGGTAGGCAAGAAGCCAGGGACGTTGCGTGCAAACTCTTCATAAACAGCCAGCTGTTTAGGGTCCACACCTCCGACCTTTGCAGGGAAAAGAACAGGCATTAACCTCATCGGTAAGCACCATGGTAGCAAAAAAAATTAGGGCAGTTTTTCTGAAGCATCTGCTCAGTCATGTTCTTAAACAGAGTGGCCTAGACATCAAGAGGCAGGATTCAGCTGCTCCGAAGTCCTGGCTCTCCCACCACACCTCCTAACAGGAGGTACTTTGTTCTACAGTTGCAACTCTCATTCCCAGAAACAGATTATTCCTGAATACTGGTTTCGTGTAAGTCTGAGGCACATGAGAAATGCTCTGCTAAGAGCTCACTGTATGTCCTTCATGGGGGAAAAAAAATATAAAGGAGACAAGACAACAAAAAACCCTAGTCATCTCTCAGCAAAAGGAACAGCAAAGAACAAGAAACAGGACTTTTAGTGTCCTCAAGGAAATGATACTAACACACATTTTGGAACAACGCGTTCACGTGTTTCTGTTACTAATTAGGATAACAGCACTGTTAGACATGATTAACAAGATAAGGGATTGCTCAGCTGAAGCTGTGCCATCCACTTTTCATTATCAGGATGGGGAGAAGAGCATCTCACCTTTAACCTGATCTGTTCTGGCATCCGCTCAGCCTGGTAGGTTAACACAACAGGATCACAGTACCGACGGCCCTCTTGTCTAGCATGTTTTCTGAGCTCAAATTCCTGGGGGAAACAAAAACAAAGCCAAACAAACACCACATGGAATTGTGGACAGTGAGTCTGGATGTTTATGAGCACATATAATACTTTTCTCAGACAGCAGTCCCATACTTACAGTTGCGAGCCTCTTGTCCATCTCGGGGCCTGCCTTTTCCACAGCTGTCTTCTGGATAAAGCAGCACGCCAGCTCGCAGTTATCCTGGGCTAACTGGGCAGCTGCCTGCTCCATCATGTCCCTCTGTTGTGGGGAAGCTGCCTATTGAAAACCACAATCATCAGTGAAGGCTGGAATTTCTCCCAGCATATTACTAGCCTTAATATCTGCACCACTGCCTCTATAAAACAGCAGCAAGAAAAAGGAATGCTCTTAGGAACACACTCTCTTTGCATGGAATACACAATAATAAATTTAATTTTGCATAGCTCTGAATAAAACATGTAGGCAAGACGACAGGCAAAGGCTTTCAACAAGGAACAAAACAGCAGGAGGTTCTCCAGCTTCTCCACCAACCTATCTCCAGGGCATAGAAATCAAGCCCTGCTTCAGACTGATGCTAATGCAGAAAAAAAAAATTAAAAAAAAAAAATCAAGCCTTGCATCACGGCATAAAAGTTGTTCCACTTCCTAGGTTGTAATCAGGAGATACAAAGGTGCATCACTAAATGTCAAACAGCCTTTTCCGAGGGGTTCTCTTTCTGATAATTTCTTCCTCTCTCAGGAGTCTGCTTTCAGAGAACAGATGGACTTCCTTTCCAGGGTGCAAAGCAGCAACCCCCACTGCACATTGAATACACCTATAAATGCCAACAGTTCAATCTACATGGATTTCCTCGTCCATTAAGATCTACCCCTATTTCATTAATTCCTGAAAACTACACTGTCTCTTGCAAATAAAAGAAACTCTTGCTCGTTACCTCACTTCAGTCAAGCCAGATGTGAATTTTCAGATGTTTTGCACAGCACCTTTTCTGCAATGCAACGTTTTCTATAATTACCCCTTAAGAAAACTACTTTGCGTTACAACCACTCCCGTATCAATGCCACAGGTCTTCAGGGATAAAAGAAACTTGACTAATGTATTACACTTGCACAGCATTTCGCAGACAATACACGCAACATACACAGCACTAAGTCTTCCCCAAACCTTGGATTCCTTTTGGCTGTGCAGGTGCTGCAGCAACACACGGTGCTGGGTGGATGCGCACAGCTGGCACGCTGCTCTGCGCTCACCCTGCCTCCCCAACTCTTACCCAGAAGAGAACCAAGTGTTTCTCCAGTTGCTTTTCTGAACTGTAGTTACATTTGATGAAGGGAAGTATTTGTGCCCCTCTGACCCAGAAAACAATGATGGTTTCTCCTGCAGTTACTAGCTGGACACCCAAACTCTGAATCTCAGCACAGAAGCTAACAGCAGTCACCAGCTCAGCTCACATGTTACCAGAGCAACACTAAAACTGTTTGCTCCCATCCTTGTGTTTAAGATGGATGGAACAAGATTACTGTGTGTGCTTTTTCTGCTCTTCATCTCAGCAATCGAGTTACTTGAAGTTCTGTATATGAAGGGCTAGAGTTGGGAGGCCTGGGAGTACACCATGAACTATCCACCTCATACCTGCAGGTGCAATGCTTGCTAACGTTGTGTTCCCATCAGACCAATTCAAGTCCCTCCCACTCTACCTTTGCTACCTCAAAACCCACAGAAAGATAAGCACCCCAAGGCTTCCATGATGTCGTAAGACCAGAAAGAGCACAACGGGGCAAAATAAAAAAGTAGGCAGAAAGTTTGTGTTCAGAGTCAGATCCACCTTGGGCTAAGAGTGTTTGCTGTGAGATGTCACCTCGGCACAGTTTTTCCCCACTGTAATTCCACAAGTTGCGAGACTTTTGTCTATTACGTTAACGTCCATGCTAGTTAAGGCATGTAATTAATCAACAAGTCTACAGTGTGGAGAACTGATCTGCTAACGCTGGATTTCCACAGTCCTACGAGGTGAAAATAAGCTTCAGATGATGCAACTCTTACCCTCAGTGCAGTAGCAAAACTGTTCTTCAAGTTGGTAGCTATGCTCATCAGCAAAGGCTCCCTGCAGGTAATCATGGCCATCCCGGCAGTCAGGTTCCGCATCATGTGGTGCGCGGCCACGCGCATCCGCGACTCCTCCGAATCCAGCGCGAAGTCCTTCCTGACTATCTGCTCACAAGTGGTCATGGCGATCTTGATGGAGCGATCGACCACGGGATGGACCAGCTCTTGCACCGCTCGCTCGATCGCCTGCCGCACACACTGCTTCAGCTGCGGGTGGGCTTGAAACAGCGGAATCTGGAGCAGCATGAGGAGAGTTAAGGGAGAATAAAGTTAATTACAATTCCAGTCTACCCCACACATTTGCATTTTCCGACAACTTTCAAGATTACTATCACAGCTTGTCTACAGCGCAGCACTGCCGTGTTCTACATGTGCCAGGGGAGGTTTAGGTTGGACCTGAGGAACAATTTCTTCCCCTTGAAGGCTGTCAAGGCTTGGCCCAGGCTGCCCAGGGTAGTGGTGGAGTTACCATCCCTGAACAGGTTTCAAAGCTGTGGAGATGTGGTGCTGAGGGACATGGTTTAGTGGTGCCCTGGCAGTGCTGGGGGAACAGTTGGACTTGATGATCTAAAAGGACTCTTCCAACTGACACAATTCTATGATTCTATTACAGAGATGATCATTCTGCAACAATTTTATTACATAGAAACTGGGACACCCAGGCATTTTTCTTCCAAAGTTGCAGATGAACACAATGCAACGAGTAATTAGAGTCAAGTCATTCTTAAGGAGCACAGAAGCCCCTTTAAAACTTAAATCCTGACAGCAACTATCCTGACTGACATGCATTGACAGAAATAAATTGGGTAACTAATGTAAATGCCTCAGCAGAAGATCACTTGACCATGTGAAATTTTATTAGCTTATGGAACTGCTAACCACCTCCAGAGTTCTCCTCCTGCTTACTTCTTAGTGCTCACCCTCCTCATTACTTTGAGAAGTGACTCTCCAATAATTTCAGCTTAGAAAAAGGCGCTTTCACCAGCAGAGATCTGTGGCAATTTTTGTGGCAAGAATTTTTTTAGCAAATTAAATCAGCTCCCAAACTTACCGTTGGATTTAAGGTAATATGTGGAGCCAAGCCTCCTAAAGAATAGACATTGATGTCGTGGTAACTGTACTGGGGCTGTGGAGGAACCGTGGCTGTACAGGTGGTGCTGGTAGCTGGAGTTGTAGATGCAGCTGCAGAACACAAGATTGTTTGTATTAAAGCATTATGGAAAAGTGAGTGCTAATTCTGGAAGTTTATAATTCTTACTTAAACCAGCAACTGAACAAGAAACCCAACTTTTGCACTTTCATCAGGAAGCCTACTAAACTCATCAAGCTATTTTTATTCTCCATTTTCTCCGATGATTAACACCAAACTAGCTTCAGTACTTCTTCACGGAGCTGTTTGTTATGACACCTGTCTTGTTAATAGGTCATCCTGCTTCACTCCCTTCTAATGAGTAGCTACACACAGCATATGTAGAATCAGTCCTCCGGATGGCTTCCACTCCCTTCCTGTTCCCAAAAATCCATACACCTACTTCTCCCAAGCATTCAGTAGTGTTCCAATAGCATATGTAGTTTCACATTTTAGTTCTCAATAGCATAGCTTGTCTTATTTGGACTTCTACAGAGGGTTCTGGATTCTGTACGAGATGTACTTACTAGTAGTTGTGATGGGTGGGAGCTCTTCTGGCTGCTTCACATCCTTCTTTGGAGCAGACAGCTGCTCATCCAGATTTTTCAGACGATCCTTATCTTTCAGGAGACTTCCAGGCTTCAGCTCATTGATGTCTAGTGCAAGATTCTTGCAGAGCACCTCAATCTCAAACTTCAGATTCAACTGCACAACAATTCTAGTTTAGGTTATGTCACAAGGAAAATACCTGAAGCATTTACTGGGCCACTCGACTCCCAAGTTTCCCATTCTAACCCCCTGCCTTTTAGAGACTTTATCAGGGACTGAGGATTAGATGAATACCCCCTCACAGGAGAAGTTTCATCCAAGTTCTACCAAATTAAGCAATGCCCAACTTTCCCCATGTTAAAATGAGAAGTGAAATTTGGTCCTTCATGACATCCTTCTTGACTGGTATGTCAAGAAAACCTCACACTCGGTTGGTATAGAACAGAAAAAACAGAAGCTTACTTTTAGATCATGTTCTTGATGTAGCTCAGCTAAAACATTCATAATGGCCATTGTCCATGGGTTTGGAGGCCTGAAGACCTACAGGAGAAAGAGAAGAGCAGTATTACACAAACTTCTGGAATCTGGATAATTTGACTGCATTTTTTTGAATGTGAACATGTGTGCATACAGCTGCTGACAAGTTTGTAGAGCTGAATTTAGTATTCTGTTTCACCAGAGCTAGATTAGGAAGCTTGCTGAACATTCATCTGGAAACACAACGACTTGGTCTGAGAAATCAGTTCGATGTGAAGCAGAACTGACAACTGTTGATAAGCATCAAGGTGGGAGGGGCAGAAGGAATTAAAACCAGAGAATAAATAGGTCCTAGAACTTCTCCAGTGGCACCCTTCCATTTCTCAGTTCTGTTCAGGGATATCACAGTAGAGTTCAGCTAACACCATGGATTTAGACTCCAAAAATGCACAGGCTTTCCCTCAAAACAGAACTCCTTCACTCTAAGCTCTTATATACCTCTTCCTTCTCTCCATGACACTCAGTTTTCCCTTTGTGAAAAAAAAGCTAATTACTTTCAGCAATACTTATGTTGCTGCTTGAGCAATAAGCCTCTCAGCACAAAGTCACTTACCACGCTCCTGACACTGGATTCTAAGACTTTGGCAACAAATGGCACCACATACAGCAATTCCTGCTGACCCTTCACGTATGCTTCCAGTAGCAGCGATTTCACATCCAGATCCTGAAAAACATCATCAACAACTGACAAGGGGAAGAGGGTGGAGAAAACAGCAAGACCACCACAAAAATCCCACTGACACTCTACTTCCTTATAGGACATATTGGCAAGGTTGGGTTAAGACAGTCCTTGAATTTTACAGATTGTTCACAAAGGAACTGTTGTTTAACAAAGATCTACAGACGGATATTTTTACAGGGGATTCTCTCATTTTTGGCAAGAACTTTACTAACTTCTCTGATAAAAAAGTATTTAGAAGTCTTAAATGATCATACTTCGTACTTAGTACATGAAAGAGGCACCAGGAAGGTGATAAAATTCCTCAAATAGCCTATGCTACTGAATAACAACATGCAAAAATCACGCCTAAGAAATCTGTAAAGACAGGCTCACCGTGTGCAAGATGGGCTTATTTTTAGCCAGTGTAATCATTCCCAGCCAGTGACCGAGGTTCTTTAACAAGGAACGGTCTGAGAAGTTGGCTGCAGCTTTATCTGATGTCAGTAGCACCTATTGAAAAAAAACAACCAACCAAGCAACTTGAGCAACAACTGGAAGACAATCAGACTCAAATCCACACCCAACAGCTGATCTGACTTAAAGTTTTAGAACATGATGTTCTGAACTTCAGTCACATTACAGATATAGTCAAAAGCAGCCTTCACTTCAAGGCAGCACCCTGTAAATCTGTGCTGTAACCACTTCAAAATTCCTTTCTTTCAGGAAGATCATACTCTCCAGACCATTCCATTTACTCTGTTGATACTTCTCCAACTGCTGGATTACTGAATTGTAACTTGAAGGCGACGCTTCCCCAATGCTTCATCACAAACCTGAAGGCTACAGTTTGAGCTTCTTGGGAAACCATTTAATTCCCATTTCAACACTTGAATCATGTCAAGTATTCTGCTCTTAGTTCTGTTCCTTAGCTTCAGAAGAGCATCAGCTGAACAGAGCAAGGTCAGCCACACTCTAAAGTGCCAGGAGATTCTTTTGCACTACAGCGTAACCCATGGTGGTCACAGAATTCCACCAACAGGTTTAAAAATAGTGCTTGCTTGACAAACTTGGTTCATCTGCTCATCTCTCCTAGGCTACCTCTCCTCCCTCCTCCTCCCCTTCCCCTTAGCTTAGCCCTCAAGTGAATTCTGGTTCTTATACCTCCACTTTCTAAACCCTCCCCTTCCCCTTTATTCTTTGGCCAAAAGAGCAGACAGAGTGGCTTTCTTATTTTTATACTTGCCCTGCACAAAAGAACTAGACCATAAGCAATTTTCCCCTAGGTTATATTATGCAAGGCTCACACAAATTTAGAATCCACCTACATAAATTCAAATGCACATTTGCCCTCTCATTCGATTACAATTAAGTCTTTGGTACATTCCCAACTGAAAGCAGAAAAATCCTGGTATTCATAGTTCAGTTATAAGCAAACGAGTAGATTTTTTGAATGATGGTCCGTATCTGAAGATCAGCAACATACTAAGAAAACAGCCTGAGAACAGCACACTTAAATGTTTAAATCTACCCAAGTATTAGAAAGCTTGCACTACTCACCTTGATATTTCTGTAGGTTTCATTCAGAACCATTTTATTAAACTCTGGATTCTTAAGAGTGTCAAGAAAGTTTGAATATAAGCTGTGAAAATTAGGCTCGATACTGACTCTCTTCATCACAAGATACTGTGATACCCAAGGCATGAACTCTTCTTTCACTGTTTCTTTCAATTCTTCAACCTGTCTCCATAACAAAGTAAAAAAGCACATGATAAAAATTATGAAAAGATGACCATAAACTTATGTGGTCAGCTCTGACCAACACATGATCAGTAAATTGCTTTTAGCACTAAAAAAACGCTTTGAAGTCAGTGCCTCATTATCCAAACACATGGTCAACCAGTAAGGACTTACAGGAGTCCATCAGTTTAACCTTGCAATACTAAATGGTACCAAGCCCATTTATGATGCAAATGTTGTTCAAATTTGTATTAATGTTTTTCAGAAACCTGCATTAGTGTTTTTCAGTTCTTTCAAATGCCAAAATCATCAGAAAGGACTATCCAGCAATTATTCTGGCCATCTACTAGAAGAGCTTTACTGAAAACAAAGCACTACTGACACAACTGGCTTTAGTACAAAGGGTTTGGCTACACAGAAACAAGGAAACTTGCAAGGGAAAGCAAGATTATTAAGTTATTTATTACCCACCTCTCCTTTCCCCAAAAAATTTTATCTCCAAAACGGTTCAAGCAGAAAGTGTTGGAAGCTACTATTTCTTCAGTGTGCTCCCTGCTAATTTGTTGCAAGCTTTAGAAAGGATTTCCATAAACATAAAAAAAATACCCTCATTTAGCTACTTGCCTTCTGTGTCATATTGGACTGAGACAGATTATTGAAGATGAAAGCAATTTTCTCCTGGACATTCTCTGGAGGTTCCACAATTCTCTCTGTTTGATCTGTTGCTACTAACAGCGTATCAATGTTGGTAGTATTAATGGAAGGCTGGAGGGAGAACAAGATGTTAAGAACAGACAAAGCCTAGAGGTGACATCAAAAGAAACTTTTGCTCCGTTCTGTCAAGTGAAAAAAGACTTGAGCTTTATCAGGTGCCATCTACCTTCTCAGATTAATTTTCAGCAGCATACCCAAGCCATTTTTACTCTACAAATGATGATCAATACTCATCAGAAGAATGCTGCTGTATAAAAGAATCCTCTACCATTTCCATTCATATATAATAGGTGCTGCTGCATCAATCAGGAGTTTGAAACTATTAAAATGCTGATCATTTTCAAGTGTTATATGCTTTAGACATAAAACACAGGTCAGTTGGAAAACTTGTAGTACAGCAATAAAATTGGATTTTGTCACCACGTACTCCACACAAATCAGCAACTTAACTCCTTTGCTGCTCCAGTAAGGGCACTGGAGTGATGGAATACTTACCGGCACATCTTTCTTGAAGCTGACTCCAGTTGGTCGGGTGATTGTAATGGTTTTTGCAACAGTGGTGGTGGTTGAGGTGGTTACTATAGTGCTGACTTGGCCAGCAAGAGGAGCTTTTGCTGGAACTTGGGCCTGGGCCTGAGCCTGGGCAAGTGCAATACTTCCAGGGGTGGTGATTGAACCCTGCATCTTCACAGGAGGATCTCTGGATTGCTGTCCGTATTCGATATACTAAAAGCAGGGAAACAAGCACACACACAAGTTCACAGGCAGCAACAGACCTACAGGCTGAGTTTGTGTGAACAGCATAAAGGTTTGCCAACAGCCTTTAAAATACTTGGCACTGATGCCACAAAAGGAATCTGCGAGATACAACTGAGCGTTCTTATAAAGCATGTCTGGTTGCTATTTACTATCTTACTGGAGAAGAGTCAAGTTCCCCCTTTCAAAACCTTTGAGAAATAGCATTAGATTTTGTGGATGTACACTAAAATTGTGACAGCTCAGATTATTTTTATGAAGGAAAATTGGAATTTGTTGAAAAGGATTTAAAATCATAAAAACATGGTTTGCTGACACGAATGCACTCACCTCCTGTAAGTGATGTGGGAACTGTATAAAGTGACTAATAGAAGCCAAGTGCTGACAATACTGGGGATAGTCCTTCAATCTGTCAGACAAAACAAGCATTACTCAGAAACGTAAGCAGAGATCAAAATCAGCATTACAGAGAAGACCAAACAGAACACTGGTACATGATTCTCACACTGCATGACGGAATTACTTCTGGACTGCTCATAGCAACTGCTCTAGAAACAAAGTGCCTTCTACAAAGTACTTTTCCTTGCAAAACCCATTTGCAATTAATCCATCCAACAGCAAAACCCAAGGTTTATTCACAGCAATTCATCTTATCCTACACCTTGATACTTCTGACTGAGCACACAGTTGTGGTTATATTCAGCAGCTGCAATAAGATTATTCGATAAGTAATTTGTAGTCTGGCTCATTTTGAACAGCAAACCAGAGCACCCCTGCCACCCAAGACAGAAGCTTCACCAATGTTCTTTAGTCATTAAATAATTTCAGGAAGCTTTCTAATACTTCTCAAGTTCCAGTAACATCTTCCAGATTGATTTTTCCCAAGGGGGCACAATCCTGCCTGCTATGGCAGCCTGCCTGGACAGTTTCCTATACCTGCAATTCACTAAAAGCTTTACAAAAGCTTTTTTTCTTCTTGAGATACTTTTTGCTATACTTGAGATTTCTGTGCAAAACCGAAGTCCTAGAGCTTAGTTCCTTGCCAGTCTTTCAGTAACGACCAGAGCAGATAGCACTGCATTAGAACCCAGCAGTACAGAGTAATTACGTTCACCCTGTTTCTAACAGGCCGACAACTTCATCAAAATCAACACTTCACCAGAATATTTTTAGAAGCGAAGGCCACGAGGTGGTTTCAGCATCTCAGTTTGTCCCACACTTAGGCAGGTGGGATTCAACAATTATGCAGGATGCATTAAACATTGACTTTTGAAAAAGCCACCCTTTAACTAGCACGTTAGCACCTCTTGTTTCAGTTCAGCATATCCTGAAGGCAAGAGGTGTAAATTTCTAACACACAAACAATCCTGTACTGCATCGTTAGAGCAGGTTCACAGTTAACAAGACATCACACACGCTGTTACAAGGATTATCCAACTCCACACTTACCTATTTTTAAATCTATCTAGTGCAGCGATACCAAAATAGTACATTTTGGATGCAAAAGGCTTTCGTAAGGCTTCAAGAACATAGCGTAGGGCCAGGCCCAATGCCATATAAGTAACCAGTCCTTTCTCTATGATCCCACCAAAGAGGCAGGCTGTTATGTGCAGCTCTTTATCTGGGTACTGGGGAAAGAAACGGTATTCCTCGAACAAGTTCCTCAGCATGCAGTTAAACACTTCTCGTTCCCGTTTAATGTTGGAGTCCTTAAACCTCTGCAGCATTTCTAAGACCTGCAAAGCAATTGGAAATGGTTACTGACAGACTGGCTTGATTTCAGCCCTTCTGCATCTTCAGGTTTCAAGTGACTCGCGACTCAACGGGAAATGCTGAAGTTACTTTGCAGTCTACTTTGTGGCAGTGGCAAGACCTCGTTGTAGTCAACAGACACTACATCACTACGACGAGCAGTAATCCTCTCAAGTCCTCTTCAGACTTTAGTTTTCTCCCTTTTAAGTAACTGTCTTCACATAAAACTTTTTTAGAGCCTCCTACTGCATTGCTTCAAAATTAGAAAAATGAAAATTAATGTTCAGTGTCTTCCATAATTTATTAAATTATATATTCAAATAAATTTGAAGTACTTCAAAGAGCAAGCAGATCAAGCTGGTAATTGCTCTCATAGAGACTAACCAAAATAATTATCGAAGCTCAGAAGGTAGAACTGAGGACACCTTTATATATTTACAAGTTGCAGCCATTTTTACATACTTTAAACCCAAGTATCTTCCAGATCAGTAAAATTCATACGGCCGGTTTAAAGGCACGCCACGGTCTGAACGCACCAGCTTCCACTCCACACTCAACTCCTCCTACTGAGCATCACTTCAAGAGTGTTAAGACACCTAAAGTCTTCAGTCCACAAAAGTCAGAGCTGAACTAGATCATTTCAACCAAGAAAAGAAGCAATACTGCAAACATCTACCTCTAGACCTTTATTTTCACTGAAATTGATACATGAAGGAATTATTATTATCAGTCTTTGGAACTGCTGCAGAAGGGCACTCACCTCGTCTACAGACATCGTGGGATGCGGTGGGTGGTTGTAAATCCGCTGGAAATAGCTGTTGGCCTCATCATCTATTTCTTTGCTAAAGTGCTGATTTGCCTCTGGCCACACCTGAGATAAGTCAGCTGGGAAAAGAAGGAACAGGCATCGTGCTCAGAACCACTTCGGGCAGGCCGGACTTCAGGTACTCCTTCCACCAACCCACCCCAAACCTGCTAGTTCTCCAGAAAGACAGTTATTTAACCTTCCCAGCAGTTAGGAATTGTTATTTAAAAAATAAAATCAAATCTGTTTTCAACATTATACTCATGCAAAAGAACTGAATCCTAAGGTAGAATTAACCTTGTGCTGTGGTATTGCCAGAACCCCCTGCATCCTGAGCTAACCTCAGCTGACGCCTGAGCCAAGAGAAGACAAACCCGACTGGAACAGAGCATGCACACGACACTAACATGCAGACAAACTTTCACACAAACTCTCAGGCCAGCAGTGAGCTTCAAGCAAGTTCAAACTGGATGTTCAAGCCCCAAAATAGAACCCAACAGTCACTACATCTGGAGAAATGGGTAATTTTGCTTTTCCAGAGAAGCTATCAAAGAGGACATATGTAGTAACAGTAGCCTGGAAGGTTTAGCATATGGCTGTGTGCCCTAAAAGCAACCTTCCATTGCTCAAGCATTTCACTGTGAGCACCCTTTGAATGCAGATGAGTTAAGGACAATGGCCCCCTGCTAGGAACCGAATTATTCCTTCTAAAAATCACCTTCCCACCGACTTTTGCTAGCATTATTTGTATTGCAGTTTAATTCACTGCTTCACCTCTCCAGCTCTCTGCTGCAAGAGGACATCACCCCAGTAGCTGTGTTTAACCTTGTCACAAACTCACTCCCTCTTACCAGATACAAACAATTCTCTGTAATGAGCAGGGCACCACTTTGGTTCAAAACGCGGCACGACAAAAAAAGACACAAACACACTGCTCATGCAAATCCATAACATGGGGTTTTTTATGCTAACTGCTTTTTATTCCTTCCCCTCAGGCCACTTGGCAAGCTTTTAGCAGAGAAGTTTAGAAGCACCTGTTTCAGACTAATGGCCTAAGAACCACATTTCTAACATGTAGCAACTATAGATCTAAGCCTCCCCTGAAGGAAATGCAGATGAACTGCGGACCACAGGCACACTTCACAGCCACAGACAACACTACCACTTACAAGGTTTCATCTTACTCTGCTGGAATGTAGGTTGGTTCAGTCCAGATGTGCTCAGCTTCCTTTGCACGAATGGGTCATTGTTCACTGCAGGAAGGCCCAGGGCTCCAGTTCCTATGCCAGTCAGGCTACCCGTAGTGAGACCACCTACTGAAGAGCAAGCAACTGGTCACCTCAGTTCCACCCTGCACAGTTCATACTCATTACTCCACCACTTCTCATTTCTAAACTCAGACCTATACAGTCTCATAACTGTCTAGTATCATAGAATCATGGAGTGGTTTAGGTGGAGAGGGTTCTTTCAAGGTCACCTAGTGCATTCCCTGCAGAGAGCAGGGACATCTGCAACTAGAGCAGGGTGCTCAGAGCCCTGGCCAACCTCACCTGCAATGGGGCCAGGGATGGGGCAGCCACCACCTCTCTGGCCAACCTGGGACAGGCTCTCACCACCCTCACTCCAAAACATTTCTT
>WTSP01021595.1:0-21926 GCA_025331215.1 Actenoides lindsayi | reverse complement strand
GAGGTTGGCCGGGGCTCTGAGCATCCTGCTCTAGTTGCAGATGTCCCTGTTCCCTGCAGGAAGGCTGGACTAGATGAGCTGTAAGTGTCCCTTTCCACCCAAACCATTCCAGGATTCCATGAGAGGCCTTTCATTCCCCTAAGCATAGGTAGCCAGAAACCTCTCCCCTTCTCAAAGCAGTAACTGGGAAGAAAAGACCATTCTCCACGCTGACACGCGTGGGCTGTGCTGGACACGACTGCATGCAAGAGGCACTGCTGCCCCCCTCAACTCACTGCAGATTCTGGAAAGGAGGACTTCCCATCATCAGCTCATTACCAAATCACAGGTCAGTCTGTAGTGCCTGCAAACCCCCCATGACTTCCTTTTAAAAACACTCAGTAATAGAAAGAACACTTAGTTCTTTTTGAAGCCCCACTGCTACATGATGCCACAACTGCAGCGCTCACCAGCGATAAACAAGTTGTACCAAAAATACAGAGTCTCAGAACATAAAGAGTCCCAGTGGCTAAGAAAAGTGTGTCCCTGGACACAAAACAGGACACGAAATAGCTACAGCCTAATTAAAGAGCAGGCTCCTAAATCAACAGCTTTAGGAGATGGCAGACTTGAGCTAGTGAAGGGGAGCTGCCCTCCCAGACGTATTGAATATTTACTGCGATTTTAATCTTCTAGTCTTTACAATGCCTGCTTCCATTCGTGACTGAAACTTAAGCTAATCAAAGCAATTGCTTCATGAAAGAAATCCAAGCGTTTTCTTTTTAAAGATCAAAGAGAATAACTAATGGAAAATGACCGCAAGTAGGTCACATTCTTGCATAAAAGGGATTACAAGCAGCTATAAAAAGAAACCAAAAGCTGGGAGAATTGTGCCAATAGAGAACTCGTGGCTCTTGGAACTGATTGAATAAATAAAACTTGGTAACACATTAAGATTCAGAACACAGTGACATTAGATGCAAGTCAAGTCTACAGTTAACTATTAAACCTCTCCAATCTGGATATGGCAGCACACAAAATAATGAATGTAAGTTCATCTGTGAATTATAGTCGATGTTCCTTCTATCTTTCAAGACAACACTGGCTAAGGAAAGGAAGCCTCAGGTCAGGCAACACACACTCTGATGTGCCAGCCTCTTTTGGTGTCAAAATTTAGCACCACCTCCACCTCTCAGTCTCCCTGGCTTGTATATTGCTCTGTGCTACGTAGAGTCATCTCTGAAAGATGCTGCAGTTAAATACCTGCTTGATCTGCCGGTGCTAAGAAGTGACAAATCTTTTACCTCCTTTAGTCATTTTTACTCAGTGTGAACACAGTATTTAAAACTGATTTGTCTAATATCTGTTTCCATGAGCCTTTCTGGAGCCTACCCTCCACTCCACTAAATAAAACAGCTCTTCAGGACCCACGCTTTATTCTGCTGGACTTCAGCACAACAATCTGATCTGTAAAAAGATCCTCTGACTTTCCAGCCCCTGACTACTTTGAGACTGTCAAACAAAGACAACAGAAGTTACACACGTCAATTTTCAGTCTCAGTCATGTTACAGTCACCACTTACCACTTCTCTCCTACACATTGCTCTTCCGAGCTCTTGTGACCTGGCCTGCAACACAAGTTCCTGTGCAAAACTCAACATACTCCTGAGTCTACCCCTACAAGCTTATACACCCTCATTAACCCCATTCTCCAGGTGAAATTCCAAACCAGCTGTGACCACGTGCCAGCAAACCAGTTGCAAAGAGATTACACGTTCAGCATAAGCAATACCATCCTTACCCAGCGCAAGCTTGCAGACACGCCAACATAGTCGCCAAGGTTTCTGGAGGAAGCTGAGCACTTTTGGGCTGATCTTTTTCTGGAGCAAGGCCACCCAGGATAGATGGACATCTCCTCTTTAAGAAAGTCATACAGGCCTGGATGAAGGGCTCCTGAGGAAAAAAACCCCATGATCTTAATGCCACAAACCACATCCAAGCCACAATTTCAAACTTGGCAATTGCACCGTGGAAAGAATTGCACTAAGCTATTATAGTTCAATGAAAGCATTGAGCTATCAGACCGTGGACACTTTCCACAACTTTACAGCTACTTACAAAATTGCTAAAGTGACTTAAGCTAGTCACCAACAGAGTGCAGAAATAAAAAGAAAAATCCTGCTTTACCCCATGCTCCCGAATTTTATCTGTGAGCCATTTGTCAAGTTTGAGGTATTCCCGTCGAGAGGCAAGTGCAGCAAGGTCAATAACAAAGGCAAATGGAGTACCATTTAGCAGCATTGACAAGGCCTAAAGAAAAAAAAATCAGAAGACTACTAGTGAAGACACAAGGATACCCCTTCTCCTTTCTTTTCTTACTAATCCCCATACACCTTTTTAGCCAGGAAGTCTTGCTATCACATGCTGCTATGCTTTTTGTCCCCAAAAAGGTCTGTACTATCAGCTTCACTCACGCACGGCTCGCGAGGCAAATAAGCAAGAGCTCTCATTTGAAATCATGACTCTTCCTTCTTTGAAGCGACATCGTGATGACAGTTTTAAATTCATCTATATGAAAACCCACCAGCAAGTGGCTGAGAGCTACCGTGTTGATACCGGAACAAAATTAATTGGCAGAGCCCAGCAGCTCCCTGCTAACAGACCTCAATGCCTCCAGAGCCACTCTCAATATAGCTGCTCAATCTCTGCACACCGCTACTGCTACCACAAAACTGGCTTCAAACAGCAGCTGATGCTCTTGCGTTTAGAGACACACAATTATTTCACATCTAACTTTAGGAAGCAACGAAGGCCTCAAAGAAGTCAGTCACAACTTCCAGTCTCTTTTGGGAATGTGTAAACAGAAAAGTTGTGGTATTCTTAAGCTTAATGGAACAGGGATTTCTTAACAGTGCCACCTTCACACAAATATCTGAAAGTTATTTTCTACGTTCCCATTTCAATGGTACTTCAGGTTAAAACAGTCAAAGCTCTTCCTGGATTTACAGAGCAAGCAGCTCTATTACACTGCTTCCCAAGTTGTGTGTCAGCTAAGCCATGGTAACCAAGTAAAGTGTCTTAGGTTCACAACTGGACAGGCTAGAAAGCACCTCTACCCAGATACCACAGCTCAGCTGAGTAGCACTTAGTCACGTGAGCATAGGCTGGGTTTCGTTGTGGTTTTTTTAAGACAGGTACAGCAGCAAAAACTGAATTCAGACACGGTTAAACAACGTAATCCTTCCTAAATTAGTGACATCTAAAGTTAAGCTGAGCCTTTGTTAAAAGATGAGCAAGCCTGCGTAAGACACCGGACAGAAAGTAACGGCAGCATTCTGCAAAACTCACCTTCAAGTCTTGTGCCACATCAAGGATACGTGACAATTTTGCCTGGTCGTACTGCTCCCCTCTCATGTACCATTCCGCCATCGCATGCATGATCAGCTGGCGAATCGAAGGAGACTGACCCTGAGGAGAAACCAGTTAAGATTGTACCTCATGCCTCTAGGAACAGGCTCAACTAGGTGAACACAAAGTAGGATATTTTACCTCCAAAGCTTAACGTGCAAACAGATTTATTCTTTTGCTTCAGAACTTCACTTCTGAGCTGGGCTCTTTGTGAAATCATAAAACTATCCAGGAGCCACAAGTAAAGGATGTAGGACGACTACAAATGTTAAGTAGGTACAGTCCCAACTCTTTCCTGCCACTGCACAGGTCTAATTACTCTCAAGTGTAGAGAAATTGCTTTTGGAATATGCAAATCATTTACAAAATATTATTCCTGACAGGAATGATGTCCCAAAGACTCGCAACATCACACCTTCACATGGAAAAACACAGTATCTAGATCTTCACTCACACAAGCGACAATTTTAAACTACAATAAATAAGACTTGGATGGCAGGAAGGGTTTTGCTGAAAGGCTCCCTCATTTAGGAAGGTGAAACATCTTCACGTTGTTGAACAGCACCATGTCACATGGCAGCAACTGTTTTCTACTTTATTCTGAAGCCTACCCTGCAGAAAAATCACTTTGTCATTTCAAGACCCTATGCAAAAAGCACATCACTTCTATCCTACCCCCTATTAAAAACTTTTCTCAGGAAAACTAAAATGTTCATAGCACTACAGACAGCAAACAGCCTTAGTTTTGCAGTGGAAGTGGATCAAGAGGTCAAGTTTCTTATCACTAACTACCTGAAGAGGGCAAGATGCTTCCTAATGCAGATTCTCTCATGCCAGGGGTTTCCTCTGCCTTCAGTTTCTCCTTATGATCCCTACTTGCTTAACTACCAGTGGACACAATGAAGAAGGCCACACCAAAAGGCAAATCCATACACGTCTACACTCCTGACTCTTATAACTTACGCTTTAAGTAGCTGCTTTATAACATGAATAGCCTCTATCTTTCAGTAAGTACAATGGAGATTATTTTGCTTTAAATCACCTCACCTCTCACTGCTGCAAGCTGATATGCTTTAAACACGTGAGGCTGAGTGTTGGCGCTGGGGGACTGTTCCTGTTGTGAGGTTTTTGGTGGTGTGGGGTTTTTTGTTTTGTTTTTTGTTTGTTTGTTTTTGTATGCATTTGTTTTGTTTGGGTTTTATTTGGGTTTCTTTTTGGGGGTGGGGTAGGGGAGTGTTTTTGTTTTGTATCATACTTTGGTCAACTCTGGTTTAAACTGAAAGGTTAAAGAAAGTCAAACTTCACTTTAGTGTCTCTACTTTTCCAGGAATATTTTCTCAGTGAACATTAATTTCTTTGTCCTGAATATATTTCTCCACAAAAAAAAAATCTAACCACAACAGTTTGCTTCAAGATGAGGAGGAGACAGCTCATATTACTTTGCATAAACCACTGATAATTTGCCTCTCGGGCTTGAAATTACCCACTTCAGCAACCAATACAAGCAGTGCTGTTCCAACTGTTCCACCCATTTAACAAGCTTTCAGTTACATGACCGAACTACAGGCACGCTCCAGTGACACCACTCACCTGGCCGTGCCACGCATAGTGCAAAATGATGGCAGAGTTGGGATGGTTGCCAAGGAAAATTGGCATGAGAGTGGAGATGAGTTCATGGCGCAAGGTGTGCCAGGATGTGTTGATCTGTAGTAAGGCCAATACCAACATATCGGGGCAATGCTTGATAGGGAAACTGAAGAGCTGCTTAACCTGCTCATACTGTCCCACTTCTGCCAATCGTAACAGAGATTCAATCAAATCCAGGCTCTTCCTAACAAAAGAAAAGAAAAACAAAACACAAAACAAACAAAAACAGACAATCCCCACAGAAAGTTACAGAGTGGTTAGTTTACAGCATCCTGGATTCACCCATTTTGTAGCAATAACTAAGACGACGTAAAGCAATGCCCACTGCAAACAACCTCATAAGGCAGCTCTTATCACACACAATTAAGCCTACAAGACCATTCTTGACCATGAAAAAGAATGCTGAAGAACTTCTGATTCCGTTAAGGAATCAAGAGGCAGACTTGAAAGCTGATATTGACAAAAAAATTCAGCTTGAGGTGGTTCACTTGGATAATTTAGCTTGAAACACACTTCCAGAAATGGATTACACGTTTTTAGACACCTCCGAGTCCCCATCTGTGAAGCTCAGTGAAGATATCCTACTTGGTTTGTCTCCTCTACAGACAGGTAAACATTGCCACCTTCCCCAATTTACCTGTATTCCCCATCCTCCAATTCCCTATTTTTGGCCATACAAAGAAGAAATCTTCACTGAAATCAGCTACACAGCTATATCAAGAAGGGGTGTGCAAAGGTCATCTTAGGCAATAATTCTGCCATAGTTATATAAATTTATTATTTAAATCCCAGGACTTCTTTCATTCAAATAGAGCGAGTTTCTCTGATTTAATGCCTCCTCTATCCCCTCTCAGCTCACAGTATCTGCCAAAACATATCAGCAGAAATTCTCCAGATTCCCAAAGAACTGGTGGTACATTTTCAGGTGTTATGGAAGTACACTGGAAGTTCTGATACTATGAGAACTTTCACCGAACAAACATGGAACAAATACTGATCTATTGGGATGCACACACAGCTACAGATAAATCTGTCTGCATGAAGATAAAGCCACATTTGACTAGACAAGTGATCTTACTCTAACTCTAAGCATGAAAAGCAGTTGAGAGCAGGTTTACCATGTGGCAATTTCTCGATTGTCATCCTCTGGTGGTGCTTTCAGGATGTCCGTGGCAACAGTATGACAAGGGTAGTCAGCAAAACAGAAGATGTCAGGGTTTATGAGGGAATGTTGAATGAAGGAAAGCTGGAATAAAATACACCAGTAATAGTTTAGACATTTAGAGCCTGGAGTTCCTTCCGCTTTAGCAATGGCCATATTTCTGAAAACAATGCAAATCAAAGCAGTAGAGAGGAGCCAAGATTTACTATTGATGTTTTACATAAGACTGAGCCTCATTCTCCTCCCAGAATTTCCGAGTGGCAGATACTGGTGCACAGAAGGTACTTGTTTGCACAAAGCTGTAACCTTTGTACGTAATCAGGAAAAACCTCTGAGCCCAGCCACACAGCAACTGCTTCATGCTCAGCTGCACTGCACATCAGAACTCCGCCAGCACCGAAGGTGTTGTCACATGATGATCTCCTCCCATACAATGCAGATGCTGCTCCATTAACAGGACATCACCAACCCACGTCTCCCATTCAAGAAATTCAGGACTTGGCAAATGGTGTACAGATAGAGCAGAAATGTCAGGAAACCTACCTGGCCCTCAGCATGCTTCCAAGGTCTGTATATGGCATTAACTGGAAAAACTTCCATGCCCAGCCCTCTCTGGATGCCAAACACTACGATATGCAGGCCCTTGCTGTCACGAATCTGAAACCCCGGATGGTCCAATTCATAGGTTACTACTTTGAAGTCAAGGCTTGGATTCTGCAACCAGAAAAAACAAGCAAGTAGTCAGCCTTGGACATTACAATCTTCACTTTAAGACCGTTTCACTTGAAGAGTTCTTTAAGAACTCCTCTTCACCAGTATTTTATCCAGCTCAACATCCACCTCACTTATTTCAGAGATAGAGGAGCAAAGACAAAGATGTTGTATGTTCCAAGATTTAGAAAAACAAAACAGTGACTCCTGCATAGATTAGAGGGAACGTAAGGAAAAAAAGAGTAAGTTAAAAAAAAACTAAAAACCACCTAATATACAGTAAAGGAAGCTGATGTTTCATTAATTACAAAAATTGTGCTTATAAAGTGGTGGAAAAAAATTTCCTATTTCTGAGGCATCACCGTACGCAAAAACTATTGAAGAGTTTTGAAATGTGTAGCTACAAAAATATTTTGTTTCATTTTCATTAAATTAATGCCTACAGTGAGAAGCTTTTCAAAACAAGGTACCTGATGCAAAAAAACTTTCCAGTGTCACGTTCAAAAATGAAAACCCTCTGAGCCCATATGCTGGAGTACATGGGAGCAGTGTGGAATAAATCCCAAGCTGCACCCAAGTTAGTAATTCACACAGCTTTTATTTCCCACGATTCCTCAAAATATTCTTGTTCATGAGGGAAAAAATCCACACTGATCATTTAAGTAGAACAACACAATTACATTAATGAGATTCAAAGCCATTCGGGCTGCTTGGAGCTTGCAAAGCTTTATATTCACGTTGAGACGCGTCCTTCTTCCAGATACTCCACAAGAAAGACCAAGACGCTCCGAAAACTTACCAGTTCTTTAAGAACATCAATTAAGACCTCCACATTCCAGGTATGGGCTTGTGCTCCATCACTTTTATCTTTCCCGTCACTCCAAATCCCACTGCCAGGAGCCGAAATAGACTGCAAGTTAAATACACTCCATCAGATACCAGTTAAAAACAAGCCGGTCCTAAAAGCCACAGCTACAGAGCTCCCCACACTGTGAAGGGGTTCACACCAGTAACGACACCAGTTGCACACTTGTGAGAATCTCATTCAAGAACGTATTAGACATTTATAGCAGGAGAGAAAGCAGCACTGAATAATAAAAGCAATTAAATCAGAGGCTAGCGTTTTAACTCCTCATTTTCTGCTGATTACAACCCTTACAATGCCCACCCCAGCAGGCCACTCACTTGTAATGGAATTCCATCCGTCAACCCTGAATGAGTTCGAGCCATCATCCCCAACACCCTGGCAACCTGGGCAGCCGTGACTTCCCGAACACCAAACTGCATGATTATGTTGCGACATTCTTCGACGCTAAGATGCAACAGAACAGAGATCTTATTAAGAAGGCAGGTCTTGCGGTGGCACAACAGAAGACAGATCAAACCAAGACATGAGAGTACAGCTGGGACAACACACGGGTTGTTGGGAGAAGCCAGCAGCAGACTAAAATGTGACTATTCACTCAACTTCAGTTCTATCAGTCAAACATATATAAAAGATATACAAATATATATAATATATATATTAAAATATAAAACAGGAATGAAAGCCAACAAATTCGTAACACTTCATGAGGTTCTAGTTAATTTAGTATTTTGTGTTCTTTACCTTGTGCCTCAAGAAACAAGAAAACTACCACCACCCAAGATGCTTAAAAAAGTAATAATTAAAAAAAAAGACATTTTCCTACACACCTTGTACAAAAGCCATAGCCAACTTCTTGCATGAAATCTGCCAGAGAACTCTCCATCATGGTTTTGGCTATCCCTCCAGAATCAGGCAGGATCCTGTCCATTAGAATGTCCCGTTTTTCAGGGTATAGAAGTGGTGCAAGCACCACAGGGCAACGCTCCTGGGGAAAATCTAAAGGCAAAAGTAACAAAAAAAGCGTCAAACCCCCCAGAACATCAGTTGCATGCAAATGACTATGCCAAATAACCTGACTGCTGTGCTAGTTTCCCTGCTGCAGAACTCAAGAGGACACTCGAGGTATCCCTCGATCCCACCTCCCAGCTCTCCACTGGCACGTGGCTATTCCTCGAGAAGAGAAAGTAGAACAGACTGGGTTCAGCAACTGCCCGAAAGGCCCAGCAGCTGTGCTGGTGGTAAGTTTAGAACCAGACTGTCACGAACAGCAGTCATCCAAAAAAAGCACAGAGCAGGAAACAATACAGCAGTGCAGCAAAAGTCTCTCCTCCAACTCAGGAAGTACTAGGAAACAATGGATCTGCTACTGAGCTTAAGTCCAGCAAATCTAAATCAAGCACTTCAGCATGGAAAGAGGGAATATTCCTTTCTTCCTTCCAGGGAAGCAAAGAGAGAGACAGTAATAAGAGCATCACAGTGGAAAGAGGCAAAGACACCTTATGGGTGGGCCTTCCTGAGACAGCAGCTATGTTTCCATAGCTTTTGAGGGCATTTAGAGAAGAGCTCCCCATTTCCCCAAGCAAGGCGAGAATTCCAGAAGCTAATACACTAATCCTCATTGAAGTATGAACTAAGAAGTTCTACTTAAATAGAACAAATACTTTGCTCTCATATAAAGGGTGCCTTTCTCTAGGTCTGTGCAGAATCGGGGAGGGGGTTGAGTTAAATTCAGTTAATTTCTCGAGTCCAAATGCCAGAACATCAGTATTTTTCTGTCAGCTACTGAGTTCTACCCTCAGCAAGCTCCCCACCACCTCAGAGGCAGCCTGCACCGACAGTAAGTTACAAAAACCTAGCCCAAAGTTTGCATTTAGTCAGGCTTCCCCAACACCACCACACTTACCTCTACGTAATGTTTTGAGGAAAGCGTCAATCTGTTCCTGTCCCACCCCAAAGGCTCCCTTCTGCCCAAAAAGGAGATGGGAGAGGAGAAGGTGCAGGACCTCTATTGCAATATCTTGGAAGCCACCTTCTTGATTTCCACTGACGTCCGCGTCAATGTAAGAGCGCAAAAGGTCTGGGAGTTTCTGTTTGATAAACTGGGCAGCTTTTGAAAACAAAACAGGGTAAAGTCAAAATTTGACATTTCTTTTTAATATCAAGATTCTGTTTAGCCAGATACCATTGTCTTAATCAAGTCTATTTACCCCAAGCCACAGCAGTTCAGCTATCTACACAGAAGTCTCATAATCCATACCTCAGAACTCAAATATTAATGGACAACTATCACAGTACATCAATTTGAGTCATTATCTAGTGAGTCAGTCATGGAAGGGACCTTCAACTTCATTTAAGACAAGATGACTGTGCTATCTACTGCCCCTCAGACTTCAACTGCACCACTAATTGCAAGGTCTTGTACTACTCAGGTCACACAGGCACCCACCCTTCTAGAAAGCCAACTGCTTAAAAAGAAAAAAGGTGGCCCTGCTGCAAAACTTTGGAAGCTTCACTTACCAAAACCTCGTAGATCTGAACTGAAAGAATTCAGTAAAGCGAGACCAAAAATCACCTACAAACAAGACCAAACAGAGTAAGGGGAGATCAGCTTTTCCAATAAGCTTAATTAAAAAAGCATTAAAATTTTTTTTTGAAATAAGCGTTCACCTACCTCTTGAACTTTACTTAATTTGATGACTTTACTCAATTGGGCAAATAAATGGGGTGAAGGCTTTAGACTCTGGAAGAGGCACGAAGAGTTAATTAGAAGCTGTTACAGGATTAGTCTCACTCGATGTATTTGCAGGTCTGGAACATTACTAACTATTCTGTTGTAGGTTAACATAAAACTTATATGGCTAAACAAACATCTTCAGAACCATTTCTGAAGGCATCTACACATCTACGCTTCTGCATATCCCACTCTTCCACTATTAAACTGCTATCATGGTTTTCATATTGAAAGAAACAGGAGCACTGATGATTTATTTTGGTTCTGGCTGCCAAAAACAAGCCATAAAGTATTAAAATTATATTAAGCTTTAAAATTAGTTTGCAGTCATTTTGAGCGATTGAATAACTTGCTTAATTTAACAAAAAACAATTTAACAAAAAGCCCCCCACAACCTCTGGGCAAGTTCAAGTTTTGAAGACTTCGGTACAACCCATCTTAGCCATAAAAGAAAGAGGAAAACCACAAGGGAAACCCAGCTGTTTTCCTACAGAGCAATCTGCTGTAGTTTCTGACACGGGGATGCCCTCCATGAAGAGCACAAACCTTCTGATAGTGCAACGGATTGTCAATGGCGTAGGACAGCGTCGAGATAAAGTTGGGTTTTGTAATCAGCGACGCACACTCCTGGATCAGAAACTGAGTCTGAAAAGAATGAGGTAACTTGAACATTCATATTGTTTTGTAAAGAGGCAATAAAACAAACCCGCTGTTCACTGCAGTAGAACTAAACACAGATAAGGGGCTTAAGTCTTAGAAGGGCCGAAATTCTCATTAACTAATTGGGGTTTTTTCTCATTCAAGTTTTCTTTGGGTTTAGTTTGGTTTTTCTTTTGGTTTAGTTTGGTTTTTCTTTTAAGACTGAGAAAGTCATCAAACATTCTCCATCATATCTGCAATGTTTCATCTTCTGTAAGCATCCTCACACAGCAGATTAGATAATTCAAGAATATTTGATTCATGCTGATGAGGTAAAAAGTCTGTGGCAAAACCGCTTCAGGATAAAAACACTCCTGAGAATACACAAAGTGCCAGCTAGTGGATCTAGACAAAGTTTTCAAAGACAAAGAGAGGCTTTCAAACCAGATCACTGCATGTGGCAGAAAGAGCAATTGTACTTAAGCTCTGTTTTTCCAGATCAACTGAATCCAAGTCAGATACCAACAATCTGTTGTCTTCCGACTTGAGGACTGGCACAAGGTGCTTGCGATTGAAAGGCCATATACCAGGAAAAGAAGTTTCTCTGCAGCTACCACCTCTAACCCACCTTTGTGTTTAAAGTGGATCAAATTCTACTGCAGATTTTCAAGAACCAAAGCTAATAAGCAGATGCCTCTGTGCATTACCTGATGAAAATCTTTGCCACTGCTTTTACCATCGCCACTGAAATCCACGTGCGAGAATAGGCAGCGTAGTAAATGCCTGTCTGCCTCGGGACCGTGCCTATTCACAATCTGCAAAAAAACAAATCCCAAACACAACTTGGTAACAGGCAGTACAGAACAAGAGAAAAAGGTGCTTTGAAGTCATCTATGGCAGAAAAGCTGCCCAGAACCTCCACAGTGCCACAGCCTCGCTTTTTCCGCGGCAACGGTGACTAATTCCACAAGAGCACAGCCTTGGGCCAGCCTGCACCTCTGTGCCATGCTCACTCAGCAGCAATTTATCCCAGGGAAAAGTCATTATACAGCACCTTCACTCATCTCCCAGGCAGCTTCTCTACATCAGCTCCTTGTTAGGACTGTCTTAACTGACAGTACTCCAGAATCTTTTAAGACAGAAGGGAATACTACATATGAAGTGTTTCCTGCCATCTGAAGAAACAAGTTCATCTCAAAGTTGCTTTAAAACCAAATAACCACATGAGAACACCTGCAGTCCTTTTACCTGCCTCTCCCCTGTCATTAGAGCTCATTCAACTGAATTCTATAGCTCAGCCATAAAGAGGTGATGTGCATTTGTTAATTTGCACATCGCTCATTACTAAAGCTTGCCAACAATATGACATTTTTGTCAGCATCTTGGCTACAGAGCAGCTCATCAGATTGTTATTTGAAATACCTTCAGGTTGTTTCCGTGTTTATTCATTTCTTTAAACCTCAGCTAACTCCACAGCATTACTTGGTTTTAAATTGATGCTGGTATGGGTTTTATTAAAGTCACTTATTCACCAGTAGCTTGCCTCTTTTGTCCAAACAGAGACAGCTAACAACAAATCAAACCTCCATCTATGGGCAAAATTTTTGCCACCGTTTCCCCCTTTCTAGCTGCAGGACTTAGATGACGTGTGCCAGTACAAACCAGCAGTGCTGCCTATGCTCTGCCTACCTCCACCAAGCCCACTGCTTCACCCCATCATAAATAGCCTTGTTTGCTGGTAGTTTCTCTGCGTGAGAAGACAAACAGCATTGCTCTAGGCTGTGTCTGCTGCTTCTGATTGTTCTCATCTCAATCCTCCCACCATTATCTGACGCTGTGCTTCCCTTTCCCTCACAGCCTGCTTATTCCAGCAGCTGCCAAGTTTTGTTCTGCTGGAAAGAAACATCCGAGTCAGATATAGCTCTGCTTCTTGACCAGAGGCTAGAATATATGTGCTCGTGAGATGTCAGTCCAGAATAAACAACCCACTCCAGTTATATTTGACAGCAGTGTCTTCGAAGGCAGGATTAAGCAGGAAGATGCTCAGATTGGTGCAAAAGGCAGCAAAACTGAATTGACAGTGAGTTCTAACAGTTAGCTCAGGCTTCAGAAAACAGGCAATTGGTTTAGGTAATGTCAACTAATCACATAGATTTAGATATGGTAATGAGACTGCCACAACGCTGGATCAATCTCTTAGGGAGCTCCTGGTGCTCTGACCAAGACCAATTCATCAAAGCAGAATACTGCAAATACTAAAGCCATTGATACAACAACTCTGCATCAGAATTAAATTGCTTCCCTGCTTAGAAGCAACTTCAGAAGGTTAATAGTTGGAAAATGTAGCATATGAGGAGGGAAGAGAAGGCTGGAAATGCAATGCAGCATCTTTCAACTCTAACAACACTCCCACAAAAGCTTTTCCAGGAACAAGGAATGAGAATTACCAGTTCTCCTCTAGAAAGAGCTCAAAGAAACCTTGGCATTAGCAGCTTTCTTGCATATTTTTGGGACAGTGGAGCCAATCATAACATCATCTGTAAAGACTATTTTGGGGTGTTTTTTTACCAAGAGTGACCAAGCACGAGCACAGGCTGGAGTCTCCATCCATGCTGGTACTCCAAAGTTGTCTGGACATATTCTTGGGCAATCAGCTCTGGGTGACCCTGTTTGAGCAGGAGGTTGGACCAGGTGATCTCCAGAGGTCCCTTCCAGCCTTAAGCAATCAGATTTCAGATGAAGTTTGAGCCACCCATATTTGGATTTATCATAGAGACAAGCTGGATTTTGTTTGGGCAGAGGGTTAGAACAAAAGTAACTCTGCTTCTCTAGATGCAGAAAGTTTTCCTTTCCTCAACGACTCTGTCTGCAAAGCCCTTCCCTCCTCTCCAACCAAGCTCTCTTTACCACTAATTCAGGAAAAGGAGACCACAAAAGCTCATTCTAAAGAATGGCTTCCTCTGAAATACGTCTCTGACAAATATATAAAATGTTGGGTTTTTTTTTAAACATACATTCTACTTTTTTAAAGCATCACCTGCATTACATGATTCCTGAAAGCATGTTTAAGCAGAAAATAGTCTAAACTTTTGCCACAAGCTGTGCCTGAGTGATGTATTTAAACGCACGTGTCATTTTGGTCGGTCATGACGAGAAGAACTCCTAGTATGACTTTTCACATTCTCTGTATGCTTGGATAGAAGCTTTGTAAAACTGAGTGGATAATGCTAAAAAATTTACATCAAGTAGTGTACTGGGAGACAAAGACATAAAGCAGGCACATCTCTCTTCAGACATCTAAAGGAAAAATTGTACTAGCAACCACTAAAGTAATACCAGGAAGTTAAAAAAAAGGGAAGAGAATGGAGATTTTAGGAATTTAGTCTTGAAAACCTAGATCTGTCTTACAACCAAACATACACAAACCAGCCATTTCCTCAGCCCAGTTCCAGTCTCTCAGGACAGTGAGTCTAAGAGGCCTGACCACGAAAGATAGGGAACAATCTGGCCCCGTGGTAGAGAGCTGTATTCCAACTGAATGGCAGATCAACCATATCTCCTCCCCAGTCAGAGAAGTGTTTATTAGATTATCCTTTATGTAGGTGTCCCTGACAGATCTGCAAGTCATGCCTTGGTCACACCTTGCTGCAAAAACTGTCTGTTGAAACCAACAGTGATGGAAAAGGCAGCATGACCTCAGATAAGCCTCCTGCAAGTACCGAACTTGCAAAAACATGGAAACTACAAAGGTTCTGGAAGCTGTATTCCATTTCCATTGATGACACGATGGTTTTAAGCAGCCAATAGTGCTCAAATCACCCCCTCACCTCAAGATAAGTAACGAATGCACTTTTAAGGGAGTAAGCTGTTATCAGAAGCTCCCTCTGCTTAAGCCCTCTGGCCTCCTAATCTGATTCAAATCACTGCAGGACTGCACTAGTGTAAGAAAAGAAAAGGGAAAAAAATGTAACTGGCCCAGCTGTCTGCTGGGAACTGAACTAAACCAGTTTCTAAAACTGGCTCAGTAGCATTCACTTCCTCCTAAGCACTCCTCTGTGGATAATGCTTTTCAGTCGATCCTGCTAGTCAGAGCTATTTTTAAAAGGGTCAGTTCACCCAGAATTCTTGCCCAGATCTTAAGATATTTGGGTTGTGATCTGCAGTGAACTCTGTCTGCCTCCTGAACAGCCAGGGCCAAGGTGGTCAGCTTGGCTTTACCGCCAAGCCAGACTTCATCCAGTTTGATGAGGAGCAAAAAAACCCAAACCTTCCATCTGAGGTAAGTGAAAGCATTCCAGTGTAGGTAACCATGTTTTCATGCTTTCAGTGCAACTCTGAACAGTAAATGCACATGCTTTCCTCCCTCTCCCAATCAGTGTTCTGTGGGATGTTCAAAGTGCACACGAGAGCGCCGAACGAGAGGAGAAACTCCATTGGACACTCCCATTTTCTCTTGGTGAACATGTCTTTCATGGCATCACGCGTTTACTCACATGCTGTATTTCCTGCTGGCTGGCTCGGTAGTTTTTCTTGGTTAAATTGTCCACCAGGTAGCTGATTTGAGACAAGGCCAGCGAGAGCGAGTCAAGATTCATTGCTGGTTGGGGCGGAAGCAGGCGGCCGAGCCCGGCGCAAAATCACCATTATTCCCCTTTAGTCACCTCAGAGACAGGTTAATTTTTTTTCCCCCAATTAGCCTGTATCTGGTTCTGCGTTATTGTCTTCAGCTCTTCTTGCTCAGTTGTCTTCCTCTGTTCTGAAACATGGCACCTGAAAGACAGGATTCCATTAGACTTCAGTTCTGTAGCAACTCCACAGATAGGTTCTAAGCACTGCTGTAAGCTTGCTATGGAACACTAACAAAATAAGTTGTTTGGATTTGGTTTTTTTCTTTTAATCATAAAAATATCTTTAAGCTTAAGTTTATAATGTGTTAAAAACAGCAGTTTCTCTGTAGTTTCTACTTCAGCCAGAACACTACAGGGTGGCAAGTGAAATCCTGGAAAAAACTCAACATTATGCCTCAGGGCTTTCTTGTATTTTTTCTGCTTGCCAACTTCATAAACCAAGAAAAACAAAGTTTAACAAAGAAACTGATAAAACAGACATGTTTGATAGCTGAAATTACATAAACCATTTGACATAACTACAGCCACAAGGAAAAAGCAGCACTATTAAGTTTCCACAAGACAAGCTTAGCTGTTTTCACGCTCCCCAACCACATTTATTCACTTCTGTGTTTTGCCAGCCTGGAAGAGCCAGCAAACAGCTCTGTCAGAAGAATCACCACCCTTTCAGTGCTGCGAGAAAGAAAATGAGATGCATAACCCACTATATACCACACAGCAACAATTAGGGGTGGGAATCATTCGAAGGATCAATACCAAGTTTATTGAAAAGAAAGAACTAAGTGTGCTTTTTAACTCTCTCTGCACTATATTGCCTTGCTACCATCAAAGCAGCATGGCACTGAACCCCACGCACCAAAACAAGCAATTGTGGGTGAGCAACGCGCGGGAAGAGCTGCAATCAACTAACCCTAACATTTGGCTTCTCCCGCAACAGCTTTCAGTGAGCTACAACAGCAGAGCTTGCCAGCTTCATAAATATCTATGACAACACACAACTCGGCACTTGACATCTCGGCTGTTAAATTACAGCTTGTCCATGTGATAAAATTGCCTCCCGAAGCAAGTCCCGCTAAACCGACAACCCGAGGAGTCTCCGAGGAAGCCACACGCTGCCCTGAGAAGCAGGGCTGGAATTTATCAGAGGTGGAATCGAGCTGGAGAGTCACTGTTTCAAAGCTCGACTCGATCAAAACGCAAAGGTCACCAAGCTTCGTGCCAAGAGTCTTGAAGATCCCTTGGTCAGAATAAAAATTATTGCTTTCCTGTCTTGGCCACGTGGCTCAAACTGCCAGTACAGGATTTCTGCTTCATCACTGAGAGGGATGGCAGAGAAGATGGGTTAACTTGGGCACCCACAACGCTTGGAGCAAACTGGTAGAGAAGCAACCAAACGGGGACAGCACCGGGGCAAGCGGGAAGGGCTGTGCTGGGTAGGGCTGCAACTCTTCCCCCAGCTCTGCTTTTACACAAAGGTTCTCACCCACTCGTCACACTCAGAACTACAGCTTATTTAACATCTGCCCACGCTTTAAAACATCAGGAACAACAAATCCCATCATAGGCAACAAAGATCATTCTGCTCTTTGGAAAAGTTTAATAATACCATGGGTAAACTGTAAGGGAAGTCAAATCAACCGCCTTCCAGACTTTCATTCTGCCACAGAAAACCTTGAGCACTGCTAGAAGCTACAGAAGATCCTACTGATGAAAAAAACCCACCTTACAACTCTTGAAAAAGACATTTTCAAGCAGTAATATTGAAAGCATTCTTTGATAAGGCAGTTGTGCTAGAAAAGAATTTCAGAGCGTGTTTAAAACCTCAGCAAGAAGAATTACAGAAACTAACATTTTTTCTTTTCTGTACATCTGACAAGCTATAATTCACTACCTTTTCATACACGTTTACAAGCCCACTGAGCATGAAACAGCTTTGCAGGAAGGACAGGCACAGAAGTTGTCAAGATTTCTCAGCTGCACAGTACCTGATTGTTTGGGGTGTGTGTGTTAAATAACTCAGTTCTGCCTTTGGAATAATCCAGAAAGTGTCACTGGGCATGGCAAATACATGCTTTCCAAGATGTTCTTACTGGTAAGATTGAATATACTGGACCAATATAAGGCTTCTGAAAAACATTTGTTAAAACTCAAGCAGCCACAGTCCACTGTGTTACAATATTTACCCCACAAAAAGGCCCTGCAAGCAGCTAGCAAAGGGAATTTGGTGTCAGAGCACCAGATTCCAGCAACCAGTCTGAGGAACTCATGGGCTGGTGGTTGAACTCAGGACTCAACAACAGGATCCAAACCAAAACTCCAACTCAGTCATTTTTAAGGCAATCACAGAAGTTTCAAGGTTTGCCTTTCAGGCCCCTAAGAAGGAAAAAAACACCCCAACACACCACATTTCTTTGGGTATTGTTTCTCAGCCCAATACAAGCAGCACAGCAGTCATACCTGCTGCACACCAAAAATCAAGCTTTTAGGTACTACAAGGCTTGAATTGGGCTCAGTTGTAAATCTGATCCTCCCTGCTGCCACCGACCATCCCACCCCACTGCGAGCATCGCTGCCTTCTCCCAAGAAAAGCAGGGACTATCAGCTTGATGTGCTTTAGTTGCACAGAAGCACAATAAACTTTGCCACTTTCTAACTGCAAAACCCTGCCAGTGGCACCAGAGAAACCAAGTTTGGGTCCAAAGGGGACTTCCCCGTTCAAGGAAGCAGAGCAAGAGTGCAAGCATATACCACAACTCAAGGACAGAACACAATAGCTGAAGGAAGCAGCTTCCTATTTATGTTCTAAATATATAGTTTGCCCAGTATGTATCCTGGTGCACAGAAAAATCCTGACCACTCTCACAAGCACCAACATTTTAGAGGTTCAAGTGGTGCAGCCTAACTGACAGTAGGATATAAAATCAGAGTAATTAAGGAACCCCTGTGAGGAGCTCAGAAGTACACAGGTAGCTCTCTGGTCATTCAATGCAAGGCTAAAACCCCATTTCTACAGCACTGATTAAGCAAGCTATGAATGCTATGCAAAACAGACTTTATTTTTAGACACGTATATTCTTAGTGGGAATGAACCTCCTGACAGCAGCCTCACCAATTCAAGCAGCTTCCAGGCCATGGGGCAAGCCCACTACCTTTACAGGTTCAGAAAATTCAGGCCTCAGCCAGAGAGAGTTTACCAAAACACATTGAATCTTCTGAGAGGATTAGCTACTTCGAGTGGCAGATCCTGCAACACTATGATGGATGAAGCTACTGGACACAGGAGCTCTTACAATATTACCATTTTATATTGTGCAACAACTGATTTTTTTAGAAGTACAAAATATTTACTGAAATCTACAATATTACTCAGCCTAAACACTTTCTAAGGAAATCAAGAGGCCACCAACAAACCATTTGGCATCTACTTCAGCAGATTCTTTTCAACAGCAGAGTTCTGTTGGGTTATTAAAACATAAATACATTAGAATTTTAGGCAAGAAGCCAAAAATCACAAAACAGAGAGGGCCAGCAATCGGTTTTGACAAAAGCACTACTAACATGAAGTAGCTCACTGGAGGTGAGCAACCTTGTTGCTGAAGAAGAGAAACCTGAAGTCTTCCACAAATTTGGAACTGCCTTCCAATGAAAATAACTTCAAAATTACTTTAAGCTGAACACTGGAGGGTGGGTTTTTTTAGTGTTTTACAGAGGTAACCAACTACTCTCACTGGGTTTCAAGAGCTGTACCAATTTTAGGCCCCGTGTACAGCATGTGGAGGATAAAACAGCAACTTGTTAGCTGATAAAGTTCTAAACTCCTGTCAACAAACATCCCATAAAACCTGCTGAAAACATGCCACTGCCAAACGTCCTCCTCAGAACACCGCCTCTTACCCGCTTCTCACACCCATGCACAAGCAGAACACAGGGAAGAGCAGCACATCCCTCAGAGGATCCATGAGAAGCACTCCAAGGGGGGAAGGAGGTTTTGAATCATACCATAGTTAAGTTAGAGTTCTGTATTGCTATCATTTTGAAACCTACACAGAGGAAAAACCTTAACAGCTCAAGTCACATGAATAGTAAAATAAACTCCTGACTAACTTGACTGGTTCAAATCTAGGTGTTCACACACAGAAAAACCACCTGAACATTCCATGTACTGGAAAACTGCACACAGTCTCAGTCAGCAGGAAGCCCCGATGCTGATTTGACACAGTAACTTCAGTTTACAGAGAGCAACTGAACCAAGCGCATACGGCGGTTCCATTATGGCCAGTTAAATTTCAGGTTTGGAACCAACCTCAAAGATATCAGGCAGACATCAATCATGACATGGCTGCTTCAGGCATTTTCACATTTCAACTAGGATTGTTTACAAAAAAACCCTCAAGTCTCACTTCCCATTTTCCTTTCAGTCAGACACTGCAGGACAAATTTTCCATTGGATGGAAAATAAGGAAATTTAGGGACTAATTCTCAAAAGCTTTTTGCTGTTTACTCATCCCAGAAGTCTTTTTGAACATTTAAATCCTATTTGAAAAAGCCAAAAAGAACTGCAGTGTTCCTGTAGCAGGGATGGTTCTAAACCAAGAGAAACCTGGCTAAAACAGGGATGTCTCAGTCATGATTGGCAGTGATAAGAATTCCCAACGTGATTTAGTGATGACCCATCACGTGGTCAAAAAACACCAGTCAACTTTTCCCAAGTTACACTTGAACAGTTTCTCTTCTACTTATTCAACTGAAGGCCAAGAGTGGCCATTAATTAAAATTATTTGGTATCTAGGAGCACTGCACTAGAAGAATAAACAGGCTCAGGTACTTCTCTAAAGAAGAGAGATCAATAGCAAGCTCACTTCAAGCTTGGTTTGGAGGCATCAAGCCAGAAGGATCAACAGTTAACAGCAAATTTAAAAGCATCAGGGCAGAAAAAAACAATAACAACTCTAGAAAGGACAAACAAGACTATTAACAGCTAAGTTTGTTTCCTGTTCATAAAACAATCACCTCACCCAGACTCATCCTGACTATAATTTTCGTCAGTGCCTTAGAAACAGGAAACACTTAAGTTGTGTGTACTAAGAATGACTTGTCAGGTGTCACACCTGATTTGTTACCCAAAAATGTTCCACTGAAAGCAGATGCTGTGCTTCCTTTTAACAAGCAGGACTCAGAAACAGTCTAAACTCATGACAGATCAACAGACTAAGTGCCTGGTTTTGTATTTTGTTTGCATTATCTCACTTCTGTTGTAAATACAGTCCAAACTGGCCGTGGTTTGTTGAAAGTAGACTATGACTGCTCACTGACCTGACGATATAAGGAGAACATGGTACTACTTCGAGTTAGGGAACTACTGCCAAGGAGTCAAAAACACAGCATCTGTCAAAACAGCCAACTGTTGCTGTTTCTAGTTTCAAATAAGCAAGTCCATTTTACCGTGCGGCAGGTTCTGGAGGACAGCGCTGAGAAGCCCTTCTCCCACGTGCTCTGCAGGACGGCTACACAACCGGATTATTTACTATATCTCACTGTTTGCAGGTTACTTGTTCTCTCTGGCTAAGTCCCAACAACACCGATCTTCTACAGAGGCCACCGAGACGAGCTCAGGGGGAGGCCCAGCACCGGCCGCTGGCTCGGTCTCTCAGAACCGCACCTGTCATCAACAACGCTACGAGAGCGGACGGGGAAAAGAAATGGGAACAGCTCAAAAGCCGAAGACTTCCCTGCCACCGGGAAGCGTTCACCGCGCAGCCGGTCGCCGCCAGAGCCTTTCTCCCCGCACCGGGAGCCGCGGGAGGCGAACCACCGACCTGGAAAACACTGGCGGCTCCCGGGCCGGGCCCAGATAAAACCTTCCGAAGTTTGCTCGGTTGCTCCTCCTGTCGATCGGACGCCAGCTAAAGAAACGGGCGGCAGGGAAGAGACGAGGGCCGGACCGGGGAGCGGCACGGGCCGGGCCGGGCCGCGGGGGCCCCGCAGCCTGCCCCACACGCACCCCGGAAACGGCGGCCCGGGCACACTCCCTCTACAGGCCCCAGCACCAGGCCCCGCCGCGGCCTACACCACCCCCACCACCGCCGCCGCCGCCAGCTCGCCCGCCACCCCCGCCGCCCCAGAGCTCGCTCTCTCTCTCCCTCCCTCCCTCCC
>WTSP01021593.1:0-12187 GCA_025331215.1 Actenoides lindsayi | reverse complement strand
TTGAGGGTATCCCTGCTCACTGCAGAGGGGCTGGACTAGATGACCTTCGGAGGTCCCTTCCAGCCCGAGCCATTCTATGATTCTATGTTATTGCCAGATATAAAAATCAGAAAAACAAGGCACTATACTTTTACCCAGATGATTATTATTTTCTTATTCTTGACCTCACCAGCCAGGCCTGCTCTACTCCAACAAGAACAAGGTGGATTCATGCAGTTTGCACAGTGTTTTTTCAGAGTTCAGATCATATGTTGTTTGTTCATATACTTATTTTGTATTAGGTTTTTGCCTTCAGATAACAATATCAACAGCATCTAGTAGACTTTATTTAAATTTCTTTGTCATGGAGGAATTAAAGGAAAACATATTTATATTTATGCTTCAGTTTCTTCCCCGAGAAATTGAGTCTGCAACACTTCTTTTTTTTTGACACAGTATCAATTGCACTTATTTTACATTCTCTCATGTTTAATTCTATGTATAATAGTATAACATGCATAGTAATAGAGTATCTTACTGACTTTTCAACTCTTTGTGCAACTAGGTAAGAAAGAAAGAGAATAAATGCAATACTTGGCAAATCTGTTGGAACAAGGTATAATCCATGTACACAAAATGACTTCAGACTCAAAGAAATAGTTCGTTTCCCTGGTAAGCCACCATCTTATGTAAGCTCTGTCTATTATCTGTCAGTCAGCTGCCTATCTTGCATACTGTAGTATCTACAGTGGCATTAGGCCCCTGTGTTTATAATTGAGCCTTACCTCAGGCATGTGTTTTAGGGGGAACTGAGTAACAGTGCTTTGAATCATGATGTGAATCCCATCATTGGTGTTTATTCCTCAGAACCGTATCTGCTTTTCTCTTTGCAAACACACTAAAAAGTTGCTGAGAGTGGTTGGCGTAAGAATATTAGCAGTAAGAAATTCTGAGCATGCTAGAATCTCTTTGTTATTACTCAAAATAAGTCAAAAATACATGAGGTAAAATCTTGTTTCCTTCCAATACTGCCTGAAAAGTTCCAACTGAGTTTGAAGGATTTCACCTTGCAGTCCCTGAGCTGACAATCAGACAGACGGCATCTTAGTTCAGTTAGCAGCTAAGCCTTCTAAACATGGCAAAGAAAAAACGGGGTACAATTAGGTGACAGCAGGACACAATTACTCAAGCAGTCATCCTTATTTTTCTTGGTTTTTATTTAACAGATGAAATAGTTTCAACAGTAAGAAAGACGAGGCATAAAAACTTACCTGAAAATATGCAGAAAATGATGCATTTAGATCACCAAAAATCTCTAGTGAGCTAGGTTTTTTTTCATAGTACCTGTCACCATGGTAGCCAAAAGTAGAAAGTATTAGATGTGTTAGATCCTCAAAACCTGTAGCTATCCAGGAAAAAAAAAAAAAAAAAGTACAGGACTACTTCACTATTAATCTGCTACCCTAGTAAGATAAATGGATCTCTTGAATTTTTTAAAGATAGAATGGATATCAATTTGGAGTTTCAGTAACAAAGGCAACTAGATCTGTTCCTCTGAAATGCAGTAAAGCCTGAGTTTTTCCTTATTCTGTACAGGGGGCTTCTAGATGTCTGCTTGTGCACCCAATGTAAACCACTCCCCTCTTAAACGTGGCCTGTATAAATGAAGAAAAAAGCAGCAAAATAGATGTCAACATAGTTAATGAGAAGCAATAAAATAATCCTTTCCAAGTTTTGCCGTTACAAAGTAATTTGTAACTGCAGCTAAAATCAGCCTGACCCAACTATTTCAACCTCTGCCGAACTATTTCCTAAACAGGAGTGGAGTCTCTTGACATTTATTCTCAAACCCCTTTTTCTTCTGCCTTTGAATCACACTGTCAATTCCACATTTATATGGTAACTAACATGGCCTTATAGCAGTAGTTATCTCCAAAACTACAAAGAAGTTTTCCTCCAGAAAGCTGATTTTGAAGAGCCATGCAAAGTCTTTCTCTCTGTAATATCATTACTATAGAAGCAATTCATTGTGGAAATAATGAAAAACCATTGGTTTCTAACCATGCCCCAAATTTGCCCAGTAAAGATGCTTTCTAGAAGGCATTTTGTGTGTGTTATCTGCAATAAACTGTCACATCTGGGGAGGAGAAAAGGTTAAAAATATGCATGAATGAGTGTGGTTTGAAGCTTATCCCTTATTCTGAACACCTAGGCTATAACTGAAACTAGAAATTAAACCAATTAATACAAGTATGTGTTATAGACTCTAATAGAAAAGTGCCTGATAAATACCTCTGTAAAATAAATATCCTACATGAACTGATAGTAGAAGATAGAACTCCTTATAGGAAACCAAAGTCTGGGAATAAATTTGGATTTTTAATGCCTGGATGAGCAGAAATGGGAAACAGCAGAAAGCTGCCAGGCAGTTTTGAGAAGAAAATGAGCAGGTTAACTATCATTAGTCTAGCTAATATATTTCAAAGTACTTTTCCTTCTGTATAGTGAGTTGTATAGCTTGCTGCAATATGACATTTCTACTTCTGCTCCTTTCTTTTTGATTTATTTGATGAAATAGACCTGCTGAGATAAAAATAAAAGTAAAAAAGGAATGCTTTTAGCTAATGGGAAAAAAAAAAAAAGTGCAAATATTTTATCAGTGGAGAGAATTCATTCTTCCTTTCGGGTCAGTATTTTCCTCTCAGTATATCCCCACAGTAGAATAAGGAAAGAGGTATTTTGTCCCTAAATCCACCAGAATATAATGGGTATTTCTAAGTGTCAGGTAAATAAAGTTGCAGGAAATATTTGATCACATACGTCTTAGAGCAGAGCTGATTTGCATTGTCTTAGATTAAAGTATAGGCACAGGGAATTCATGTCGGCTCATAGTACCCAGACATACCTATTTCATCTTTGCAAGCTATTTTCTGAGGGCCTTTGTAATTCAGGAAATGTGTACTCTCTTTTTATTTGCATAATAACCAAAGGATAATGAATCCAAGCCACATTTCAGTAAAGTGAGAGAGGAGGGTGTGAATGGACGAGCTTCAACAATGATGAGGTTTTTGCTCAGTTTTTCAAATAAAAGCTACATATCAATTTTTCTCAAGGGCATTTCCTTGGAGAACAGTGGTGGAATCTGGACATTTTTTATGGGCTGAGACATGTCTGTAATGGTGTTCTATCTGTATTAAACAGAGGTCAGGGAAAAATTGAACTATGAGAGCAAAAATTATTTATTTTATTCATTGCTATACTTTATCCCATACCTTGTGTACTGATAGCTTTTTCCCTTTCTTTCCAATCTGATGAATCCGCTTGTTCTTCTTTCTTCCAGTATTCTCTTTTCCCAATAAACATCTTTTAATGATGAACTAATATGAAGACAAGAATGTTGCTTGTCTTTCAAAGTTTCTGCTTTGGAAGACAAGAATGCTTCTGAATTTCTGAGAGGACTTGAAAGCTTCCAGTAAAAAGGCAGATTCAGAGTTCCAACAGCAGTGTCCCTGTTCTCACTGAACAGAACATCACTAAGAAAACCTGAATCCTAAGTCTTTCTAAATAGTGTCAAATAATTTCTTTATACTTTTCTGAAAGGATGTAGTTTCCCTTTAGCCAGCCTTTTTTAAAAGGTTGTGTACTCAGGCTTAAGTTTAATTTCATACAGAAATGTATGCTGTAGCACAATCTCTCCTATCAAATGTACTGGGTGGTTCATTTAATCATATAATTAAAAATATTATTGGTGGTCAACTTAGTTGTGTGATTTTCCCTGTTCTGCTTAATTCAATAGGATTTAAAAAAAAAAACAACAAAACCAACAACACAAAGAAGCATTAAGTCAAGAAGCTTAGAAAGAGGAAAAAACAGGGTTGTGGTGGGTGTTCTTAGCATGTAGCAAATGCTGTCATCTGCACAGGAATTCCTCCAGTGCTGTGGACTACAAAGAAAATGAGTGGGTAGCTAAATATGCAAAGAAGATAAAGAGCTCTGCTGTATGGTTTTTCCCCCCCCTCTATTCAGGCTGTTATCCGCACTGGAAAAAAAGAAATCGTAATGAGTTTAATACCAGAGTATTTGTGCTGAAACCAGACTATTTGTGATGAAACTACCAAACAAGCAGCATCTGCATGTGCATGAGTGTGCATACATGTGCATGTTTTGTCTGTAGCTGAATAGGTTAAGCATGTGGCCTCATAAATGTTGTCAGGAAAGAGAAAGATAGCAATTCTATTATTATAGTCTTCATGGTGTTGGTAGTATGAACTGGGAGCCCACTCAACCCAGCAGAAGTCCAAGGGAAATTATTGTATCACAGTTCCCATAAAGTGTGTGAAGGGTGCCTGTCAACCTGTGCTCGCTGCTGCGGTGGGGTGGATGGTCAGCCCTAGCCCTTCAGTGCTTGTAGAGATGATGGCATTGAAAGATTCTCTCTGCTCTCAGTATTCACTTCCAGTCTACGCAGCATCTCTTACAATGTCCATGATGTATCTCATAGCAATAACCTGGTACATTTAGAGGCAGTGACAAGCTTTGCACTGATTTCACTGTATACTGCAGCTCATGATGTGTATAAAACCCAGAAAGAAAGATGCAAATAGAATCAATATATGTTCAAATGTCTGAATATAACAGCCAATACTACACTTAAATACTACCAAAAATATTATCCACCACCAATTTTAGAAGCATTTTAATACTTGTTAGACTTTTAGCACTAAATAGATTCATACACCATATTTCTGGTTTAGGTATGCAAAGTTACTTACATGGCAGCAACAAACAGTTTAGAGGAAATTGAATGGTCCATGGGATTTACAGAGGGCAATCTACCACCTCACTTCTTTGTAAGGTTTGATCAAGTTTCTGCTGATTATCGAACCTGCACCTAGGAGAGGAAACAACTAATATCTAGTATTCTTATGAATACAGTGAACAGTGTGGTAGCAGTACAAAACCATATTCTTCTTATACATGATTTATCACACAATCATAGACCTAGATTCCTGATTCTCTATGCTAGAGAAGTGCTATCAGCCAGTGCTGATCCAATATGTTTAGCCATTTTGCATGCAAAGTTGGAGTATTAGTTGGTGCAGGAGTCGAGCTGCCAGACATGAACTCTGAGAGTCATGAACCCACACATCAAACAACTGCTGCCTGGTTTTCTGGCATTAACTTAAAATATTTTAAAATAAAATTCTAAGCTTTGATTTTCAATTATATCATGCTAGTTTCAGTGAGAGTTCACTGCAGTTTCTGTCAATCTTAATTCCATGAGCTATCTGCTAAACTTCCCCTCGCTCATGGGATTTAGGAGCCTAAATTCTCTCGATGAACAATTTTTACTCCTTTTGCACTTACCAATGAAAGGTGATATTGCAGTAACATAAATAGTGAGCACTTAAGAAACTAGTTTAATACTTAGATTAATTTGTGTGTTCATTGTTGGTCCTGGTTTTTCAGTTTATGATTATTGATTCAATAGACATGACTTCTGTGGCTAAGTTAGCAGTATAAAGGATCTTAATTATACTTATATAAAAAGAAAGTGAAATGTGTAATTCAAGGTAAGAAAAGTTTATTCATATGTAGTTAAGATGCTAATTTTTTTTTTTGTCAGACAAAATATATGTAGCTCTTAAAAGAAAGAACTGACATCACAGCAGGTCTGTTGTCAGCAACAGGACATTCATGCAAGAGAAAGTGTTTACAATAGCTGATGTTTTATATGACTTGTTCTACCAGTTGAGCTCACTTAAAAAAATAAGAGCCACAAAATCCTGGAAACACTCATAGACCCTTATTTGTCTTTATTTTTCACGTTACATGCTTTATTTTGTGTATCAGTCTTCCCATGTTTCTTTTAATGTGCTACCTTGTACCTTCATTTTTTTTTAAAGACTGTTCTTGAAGTTAGCCCAAGACTAAATCAAAGTAACATTTTTCTAAGGGTCTGGATTTACTCCCCCCCAAAAAATGCAACCAGCAAATTGTCTTGTCTTACAGGGTCGGTTTAAAGCACTTTGATCGTTACAGTAGGTATTTCTTTAGTAGAGTTTGAAATTATCAGGTAAGTCAGGGCTAGTAAGAGCTGTGTGAGCTGTATAATCAGCCTTGTACAGCACCTTTCTCATTATTTCCTAGTCCTCTGTAGCTATCAACTCTTCGTAAAATTTTGTTAAATGCAGTGCATTAGCGAAAAAAAAATGTTAGAGAAGGAGAAATCCAGTGCTGTAGTAACACGATAATAACAAACCGAGTATTTCTATGAGACTCTGCCTGGGAAAACGGAGTACGGAACAGCAAGAACTGTTTCTTTTTCTCATTTCAACATTTGTAGTGGTTTAGAAATGCTGTATTGACACCAAGTAGAACTCTATAGAGGGAGACAAAGGACAAAGCAAAATTTTGGCTGTTAATGTAGATGCACAATTTTATCAAATGACACTGTCCACTGATAAAAAAGAGGTCCTCAAAGACAGTTGATTTTTAAAAAAAGCTTGGCTAGACTTACTGCTTAGGCCAGCAGTGAGTTTCTGGTAATGAAATCACTTTTTCTTCCTTCTGAAAAAGGTACATGTCATCCCATCTATATTATTAATTTGATAATGAGAAGATAAAAGGTCTACACAATTCTGATTCAGCTTAAACCAAGAATAAATCTTGTAATAGCAGTGTGAGTAAGGGCAAATTAAGTGTCTCTGAATCCTGGTAACAGCAAGATGTGATTGATTTATGCCAACTTGATTCATAGTTGCCAAGATTTTTACAAGATTATCTGGTTTTCTGATCCTTCCGTTATTCTCTGTTTCAAAAGCATTTTCTGGGTTTTTTTTTTCTGCAACCCTTGTTCATTTGTTTTCTGTGAACCGTGTCTGAATAGTGCTGATGTTGCACAGTGATTAGTTTATTGAACTGTCACTTCTGGTCACATGTAATTCAAGACACCACTCATAAAACAGCAATACATGACTTCAGAAGAAATGATTGAAACTGCATGATAGTGGAGACAAATTTATGGAAGGACAGAAGAATACACAGGGATTTTAATTCAGTCTATCCTAACCCTAACCCTAACCCTGAAGTGAGAAGTTATTTATCAGCCTAAATCTTATTTCTGGATGAAATGTTTTCTGACATAGACTTTGAATTTTAACTTACATTACAAAGCACTTTAACTATTTTAGTTCAGTATACATAGAAGATGGTAACCTATTAGATCTGCATTTTGTTCAATATATGTATATTGAAGTGTAGGTTTTTTTAATAGTCTGATACAATATGAAGTATTGAACAACTCCTCCACTGTTTCTCACTGTTTTTTTAAGCTGAAAAATCAATGATGGCATGTCGAAAAATCCATTTTCTGGACAATATTCCTTCACTTACCAGTTTCCCTCTCTCTCATGGATATGTTTCCTCCAGTTGCCATCAAAACTCACTGTAACAAAGATGTTCAGCGATTATAATTTGTGACAGGAGGCACAAAACAAAACCAAGTTCCTGAACTAATTCTGGCTGCAAAGCTCTTGTGTGTTTGGGCAGTGAATTGTCAGGAGGAACAGGTTTTGTGATCTTGGTATTTGTTGAGCAACTGATAGCTGTCTGAAATTTTAAGTGACTGAGTGTGCATAAAATTCCTAGCAAGGCTGCTCTTCAGTTACAAGTTTGCCAGTGATAATTCCGGTCACTTCATGTAGTCTGGGGTTATGTTTTCCTGAATCAGCAAGATTCAAGAATCATTTTACCAGGGCAGTACTCATTCTAAAACTTCAGCTACTGGGCTTTGGCTCGAACACTTCAGGGAATCTATTAATGAAGGCTATTAAATAACAGAGCATCTTGTATCTTCTGTCTGGTTCATATTTTAAATTTGGAAGAGTTATTCATGTGCTATTAAACCATGGTAAAATAATAATCAAAAAATGCCAGCCATGAAAGCTATCTCAAGAAAATCCTCTGTCGTGTGAGAAGCTCTGAGAGGACTATCACTTATTTTGACTTCATACCCATCAGGATTTAAAGAATACTTTTTGGAAGGTTTTGCTTAAGTGAGCTCAAACAGTGGCAGCATCAACTTGTTCCATACAGTGCACTCTGTAAATATGTCAGAGCTAAATTGTAACCTAAATCTATCCATGAATAAATGTAATTGGACCAAATGATCACTTCTGGGAATTTATTAAAATCAGTGATTCAGTGAAAAAGTTGGCTGAATATGTTTAAGAAATAAAAGAATAAAAAATAACCCCTTTGTTTCCCAGTTGAATATAATGCTGAAATCTTTCACCAACTTTTTTTTAATAGCAATTGCTAAAATTGAGAACTACCATGACTGGTGAGGCGTGCAATTAGAGGGGTATAGGGTATGGATTCTATTCTCACCTCTGGCATTAAGTTGCTTGGTCATTTTGGAGTAGGTATTTAAGCCCCAAATTTTCAAAAGAATCTAATAGTTTTGTTAAGTCTTAAATAACTAAATGAAATCTTATATCCTTATTTTTTTCAGAAGTGTTTCCATTGATTTTCTTAAATGTTGTGTGGGTATATCACTCCTAAAATCAATTTCAACAGATATGCCTGTATATTTTTGAGGAACATCCCAAGGCTACCCTCAAAATCAATTTTTTGACTGACCAGACAGTAAATTTGTTAGCATGATTCAGGGTTCAGCTAGAGACCAGTATCTGGAGTGAAGAGGACCTTGTGTGAAAAATCAGCTGACAATTTCCTATGGCATTTGATGACTTGGTACACTGCCAGTGTACACACTGTAGGCTGCCTACAGGCCTTTCTGGACACAGTATGAAGGCTGTGAAGCCACTGTGTTTTCACAAGGAAAACAAATTTGGAAACACATTGCCCTTCCTGAGGGTCCTAAGGCTATGTAGGCACAGAGTCTCAAGTTTGAGACATGTTAAATATGTGGGTTCAAAATCAATGTCCTTAGTATTTCTCATCTGTATCTGTGGATTTCATGTTTCATTTTTCTTACTTGTCAAATAGGAATTATTCTTACTCTGAACTTGGGACTGTATTAAGAGCTTAAATGCAGTAACATTCTTTAAAACTCTAGATATTAATAAGCTTGTTTTCACTCTTGTACATATTTAGTTTTTCAAGTGTGAATTTTTCATTAATTATTTGCTTTGTACATGCAAACGGATGATTTCTTCTGAACTGAGAAATGTGCATGGAGTTTAGAGTTAAAATGTAGGCCTAGTTCCAGATGCTTTAAAGGTTGTGAACAACTAACAGGAAAACCCTAATCTGGCCCTGTAATGGGCTGAGTAATGGTGAACAACTCTGGATAAGGCAGACATCGGTGGGCTAAGAGAAACAAAGGTCTGCAGTACAAAAAATATCCTCGCAGAAAGCCTTCTGTAATACTTAGTTGTTTTCCAACCAACACAGCTTTAAATTTAACCAGGCATCACATAATAATCTTATGACCTGAATATTGGTTGGAGCAAGGCAACACGTCAGATAATTAAATATATCCCTTATAGTCAATCAACAAACATGGTGCTGTGAATGCATATGTAAATTGTTTATAATGGAAGTTAGGATTTAAACATTTTGAATTCTAACTGCTGAACAGTTAAACCTACATCGTTATTGCTTGACTATGAAGAACTTATCAAACTATCCAGATAGAGATATCTCTCTGACAAATTCAGAGATGAGTCAAACTTTATAGTTAGACAAGCCTGAATGTCTGTGGCCTCTGGAGGAGGTGAAATTCTGAGTGAGTCAGCAGATGAGACAGTGTTTGACATCCCTGGTATTTTTGGAGACCTGGTAAGAGCCTGTGGGGAGATGGCTGTGGGAGGAGTTGGCATACAGGTCTGAGGAAATTGGAATGCAGAATGGAAAGTGGAACTTCTATGGAAGTTTTATGGGTTTAGTATATTTATTACATGTATGTCTCTAAAACCAGGTTAGACAGCCGTATGTGATTTAGTTCTGGGATGATCACAAGTTAAATTAGCTTTCCTTCAGAAAACAAACATATTGTAGTTGGTGATAGGACTAATACATTGTCTTTTCTTGCACTGGCTGCTTTTTTGTGGAATAAGTGGAGAATGCTTTATTTGCTTATGCAGCTAAAATCAGATCACAGATTTAAAAATTCCCTGACTCAAGGAAAGCATTGTAAGTCATCCCCTTTTATCTTGATCAGTCACTATGAAAAGTAGACTTCCTCAGAAAATTAAAGTTAGTAATGATGATGACCATGCTTATGTTGTTCTATTATGCATGTTCACTTCCAAATTTCTCATCTCATCTCATCACCAATCATTTCTTTTCCTCTGGGGAACACACACTACCACTGTACAGTGATTGTATATTATTTTTGTACCAAGTAGTGCGTGCAACTTAATGCCTCGAGACAATAAAATCTTATTTACTCGAAGTGAGTTTATGTATGTGAGAAAGAAGGACAGAAACAGAAGGAATGAAAAGAGTGATGTGGACATTTAAAATACGATATACAACCAAACCAGAATACTGAATGTGTAGATGCATCTTTTGGATTAATACCTTCCTTTTCAAATGAATAACCAATATAGAGGTGTGGGAGAATAATGGACTTGCACAACTCTATGAGAGTTATAAAGTGAAGCCATTTATTAATCTCACCCAAGTGGTTTATATACTCTTCATGCCTTATCACACTCCTAAAGGTTACATTTCATTGGTTAAATGCTACTGTTCACACGCTCTAAGCTAACATCAAACTGGCTATCTAAATGTCAACATGTTGCCATCCTCCTCCGGCTTCTCTGGTGGGTGTTCCTCATTCTTCTCTTGCTTCACTGTTTTTCTTCCTCATTTAACAGTCTCTTTCATGGGTTATGCTCATTCAAGGTCATACACAGCCTACTCATGACATCTCTATGTAGTTTTGCTCAAAACAATGTCCGTTATCTTCCAAAAAGTTTCCCACAGGTCAGCATTCAAGAGATTACATCCATCAATTTGGATGAACCTCTGGTTTTATTCTCAGACTTCTTGCCATTTCAAATATCCCTGTTCCCCGTGGTTGTGCTTGTTTTCCACCTGACCTTTCATTTTAAGTAGAGTCACATAAAATGGATGTTCATGTTGGTTGCATTTATTAGTGATTGCTGGTCTTCAAACATTGAAAAAGTTATGTTATTGCATATTTGACCACTGTCACATGTTTACACACATGAATTTTTTTAAAATATGAGTTGTTGCAAGTATTTATCATTAGCGATGTGCAATACCCACATGTATTTAGATTTCTTCTGTGAATATTTAGTTTTTGCACAAATAGGGAAAAGTACTCAAAATTACATCGTAAAATATTCATGAAATGTAATTTTACTAATTCCTTGATAAATTGTGTTATTTATATAATTGGCCGTTTTTCTTTTCTGATGGAAAATTTAATACAATTGTAATAAAAGACAGTGGGGAAAAAAACACTAAATGTCTGCAGACATGGATATGCTACTCTGTATCCCTCCATCAGTTTATTTGAAAACAGTCAGGAAAATAAATATGAAACAAGCAAGATCAATAGTTTGTTGGTTTTTATATCCCTTTTATTAGACATATAATTCTATTAGCTAAATTGCTAGCAAGTTCTTCTCAGCCTTTGCCAAAAGGAGCAGCCCCTTGCTGAGGCCTCTGCCCCACCGCCTGGCAGCCCCACTTTGCTGGAGAGCGGTGTGAGTTTGGCAGAGGAGAACCATCAAATCCTGAAATCACTTCTGATGTCAAAGTCACCTCTTAGGCTAAAAATATCCCCTAGTAGTCTTCACAAATTTAGAGAGCACCTTCCCCTACCATCTCCAGCTCTCTGTGCAGCAGGATCCAGTCCTGCCTGGGTGCAGAATCTCCCAATCAAGACCATTAACTACCCAGGCTGCATTTTGTTCTTATGCATCACCCCAAGCCCACACTTCAGGCAAGTCAGAATCATCTGGCTGGTAGGCTAGTGGCTCCTCAGCTCTGATAGCTAGGCTGAAAGGCCTAGACAGAACTCCTGTGTCTTCTTCGATTCATCATCTCCTCCACTTTTGCTAATGGCACTCCCACATGGGTGGGATCTGAGAGTCAAGGGCTGTGCCCTTGTTGCGTGAAGGGTTAAAGTAATTTGGCAGAAAATAAACCCCCCTTGCGTTCCAGCTGGTCCTCAGATATCAGAGGGGCTGGGGGCGGCTAGGTT
>WTSP01021592.1:17611-29970 GCA_025331215.1 Actenoides lindsayi | reverse complement strand
AAAAGTTTTGGGTTTTTTTAAGCTTTCTATCTGAAGCTACCAACAAAACCAAGGAGAAAAAAAAAAAAAAAAAAGGAAAAAAAAGGAAAAAAAGTTAAGATCTATAATGTGTGAAAATGAAGTATACAACATACAAAAAAAATGTTTCCAACAGTCATTCTTATAAAAAGGGTATCTATATTCAAGTTTCTAAGTCTAAGACCCTTAAAATAATCTTATGCTTAAAGTTATAATACTTAAGTATCTTTCAGTCAGATGGAAATGTCTCCCAACTAGACAGCTAAAGGAAATTCAGGTTTCTTTGGATGAGACTCAAAGGAAATGTTAACTGCTTTGTAGGAAAATTAAAATTGTTGGAGCTTGTCCCACTTGAGCTGTTCTAAAAATTCAACCCTTTTTTTAAATCTACTTTTTTCCCCCATTTCTCATTTTTCTATTATATTATTCTAAGTGTATATATTCTATTCCCCACTTTTTCCTCCTCTGTATTAATTGTTATGTCTGTCTTTCTGCACCTGATCTGTTTCATAACTTAATCTCTTTGGTTTCCACGCAGAGCCTTTTGGTTTGCAAGCAAACAGATAAATCAGAAGTTCTCTCATGATACCTATGTCCTAGTGCTAATTTCTCCCTCCCTCCCTCCCTCCCGCAGACACTTGGAAAATGGATGGATGTTACCTTTACAGAGTACAGTAAAACTGAATTTGGAGTTATCCCTTCAGTCCAACTGCAAGCTGCCATGCAGCACTCTCTGCTCTTCTTTTCATAGATGGACACTGTCTCTGTTCATTTTCCTGGTAGGACCAGTGGGATACTTGGTCTCACCAAGGATTGGACTGTTGCTGTTGGTGGCTTTGCCTGAAGTAAGTGTTCCTATTTTGCTTTCATTTTGTAGTCAGAGCTAGTACACTACCTTTGTCAAGTGTTCTGAGATCTTCTAAAACTTACTTGCTAATTTTCCTGCTGTAATTCAGAAGGGGAAGAGTTATTCCCATTCATCTCAGTATGCCACTATGTTCCTACCAATTTTGGACCTCCCTCTTCTTGATAGCAAAATAATATTTCTACAGATAAGGATTTTTTGTTTTGTTTTGTTTTAAACAGAGGAGCATTGTTTACTCCTAAGACACATTTTTTGAAGATAATTTTTTTATTACCTGCCTCCTGTGAAATCATCACCTACTGTTCCCTCCCAAATGTTATATTCTCGGAGAAGAATGATCAACAGCACATGAAAATACTCCAAAAATATCCAACCTGATTATATGTGTTAAAACCACTCTTTTTGGACTCAAAATGATGCCTTGGACTTGCATCACTCTACTTTGTCCATGATGACTTTACATCTGTTCTATGATAGCCAGTGGTTACCTTAATCATTAGGAAGACTAGTGTAACCACCTACCCTGCGTTAAGGATCTTAAGGCAATTCTAAACTCTTGTTAGCACAGCATTGCTGAGGTAGCTGCAGCTTGCTTTTATAAGTAAAAACAGCCCACCTCCATTTGTGGCTGATGCAATTCTTGAGCCATTGAAGAGTCTTCACTGAATGCGTGGAAATTGAGAGTGCCAATAGTGTTAGAATAAATACTAATTTCCTTACACCAGGAGACAAAATTAGCCAGTACATAAAGTATATTAAAACAAGGAACCTGTTCTGTCAACAGCTTGGACAACAGAAGGAAGCTTTCCATGGTTTTAAAGACTGCCTGCACAGAAACCTGCTTTAGTGTAGTTAGAGAATAATCAAGAAGATGAGTGTACATCCCTCTCTGCCCACTTGTCACTGAGACATGTTTTTTTCTCAAAGTTCCTCAGTGATCTGTGGAAATTCATGGCTGGGGAAGACTGTATGAGACACATTTTGCGGAAAAGAGCTTCTGTTCACAGCAGCACAACATTGGATTGCTTCACATTCATTAAAATAAAAATGACAAGTCACTACCATGAAAAGAAAACAACAAAAACAAGCCTACACTTAAGATATATTTTAAGAGATACATGCCACATAGCACAAGAGATAAATTCATACATCTTTTTTTCATCAAATCTCAATCACGAAAGAGACTTTTGCTGCAGAAGGTAGAAAAACTGGGCAGTTTTCTCCCACAGCTGGGAGGGAGAATCAACTCCTTCACTGGCAGTTTACCATCAAGAACAGAACTTTGAAGGGCTGAAAAATTATCAGTCTTTCACCTAACTTTCACCTACAGCTTTTTTTAGGTGTGGCCTACAAACCAATACATCGTTACCCAGCAAACTTCTGTGAAAGACAGATAGCTATTTCATGGGCATTAAAAATTTTGCTTTTATCTTCAGAATAATTTGTGGGGAGGGGACTAATGTCTTGTTTCCTAGAGAAACAAGCGAGCAGTTTGAGAATCTGTTTACTTTTTTCCAATAGTAAGATCACTTTGAAGAAAGTAGGGAATAACAGAAACAGCAATCTAAAGTCTGAGATGTATGAAATCACCTCACCTCAGCGTCTACCTGATGAGTAGAAGTCTGGCCGTTGACCTTGTGGCATGATAGAGCACGATGTTTAGAAAAATCTTTGTATAAGGGTTGTGTTTGAAACTGCTTTCAGCTTACCTAGAACGTTTTCCATTTGCAGTCCTTCATCCCAGCAAAGTGGTCCTGAAATTGTTGTGATTGTCAGCTGTTGCATAAGCAAAACTTTTTACTTTAGATTATGTATTTTCTCGGTACAAAAGGACCCCGCCACTACTTGGGAAGAGCAGCTCTGATTCCCTCCCACTTGAAAAAGAATAAATCCACCACTTTTATTTGGTGAAATATATAATTACATGGCCATAGAATTTCTGAAGTATTGTTTTCCCAATTATTTAACAGCAAATTGTAACACAGGGTTCAGCTGGGGTGCATTGGGGATTTCCCTTGGATGAAGAGGGATGTGATGCTTTTAAGGAGAATGCAATGCTATGTACATACATGTGAAAAACAGGTGTTAGCATAATGGATTCATCTGGGTTTCTTTCATCCATCCACGTTGGTTCTGCAGTGCTTAGAAACTACATGAAAGAGCATATGTGTAAGATTGTGCTTCCTCCACTCCTAACTGGACTCAAGGATGTCTAGATAAAACTTGTTACGTATGAGTTACTAAATGCAGTATTTCTGTGCAGGCATTTCCAAATACAGGCCTAGTTATTGCTGATCATCGTGATGACATTTAATATGTAACAGAGGGAAGGTAAAAAATGTAAAATTTCTGCTTCCCAGGAGCACTAGCAAATGAGGAAAATATTGTTATAAGGAAAATTAATTTATATTTCAGTCTTTTACTGTTCTACATATGTTGAAAGAGCAATTCAATATTTGATGTGCGAAAGAAACAAACCTCTCAACAAGAGCATGAAACAGATTCTGAATTTTATAGTAGGCACATGTAGTGCTGTTGCCAAGATTTTTACAAAAGTCCCGAGGGAAGTGGGGAAGAATATGACCATTACACTAACAAGTACAATATATGATTTATCGGAATTCCTTCTATTTTTCCTATGATACATTGAATTTCACTGAGATTTGAGGTCTTATTCTTTCTCCTTTTCTGCCCTCAGAACTTGGTCTTGCTTATGGGTACAGAGAATCCACTGGACCCAAAGAATTGTAAGATGCCTGGAAAACTACCACATGGAAGTCACACTTGCATAAGAATTTAAGGAAGAGAGAAAACTACTTTTTTATTGGCTTCCACAAGAAGGGACAGGTAATTTATGACTCAAGATATGCAATGATAGACTTCATTGGAGGACAGTAACAGGGGAGAGAAATGTAGAGGAAAACTGCAGAGGAAAACTGCAGCTTGATGAAATCTGTCAGAGGAGTATCAGACTTCACGTGAAGGAAAGAACATGGATGCTGAAGAGCAGCTACAGGGCAAGAAGGAAAAACACAGGCAGTGGAAGCAGGTACGAGTGTCCTGGGAAGGACATGGGGATGTTGCCCAATTGTGAGAAGATGGGGTGAGGAAGGCCAAGAAGCAGTTGGAGCTGAACTTGGCAAGGGACACAAAGCACAGTAAGAATGGCTTTTGTTGGCATGTGAATGAGCAAAGGCAGGTCAAAGAAAGCATATGCCCTGAGGGGAACACGACTGGCAAACTGATAACAACAGATGAGGAGGAGGCTGAGGAATGCAATGACATTTTTGTCTCGGTCTTCACTGGCAATCTCTCTTCCCACACCTCTTGAGTATGATGGTTGTCATATCTCTGGACTGACCTAAGGCCTTTGAGACAGTCCCTGCCAGCATAATTCCCACTAAACAGGAGAGACATGGAGTTGATGGATGGACTGTTTCGAGGATACTGAATTGGCTGGATGGTCACATCCAGAAGGTAGTGGTCAACACCTCAATATCTGGATGGAGGTCAGTGACGAGTGGTGTCCTGCAGGCTTCCATACTGGACCCAGAACTGTTTCATATCTTAATCAAGATCGTAGGCAGTGGGACCAAGTGCAACATCAGAATATTTGAAGACAAAACCATTAAGAGTGGTGCAGTTGACAAACCACTCTGAAGGAACAAGCTTTGATCCAGAGGGACCCAGAACCCAATGGAGAAGTGAGAGAATGTGAACCCCATAAGATACAACAAGGCCAAGTACAAGGTCCTGCACCTGAATCAAGGCAATCCCTAGTATCAATACAGGATGAGGGATGAAGGTATTGAGAACAGCCCTGTGGAAAAGGATTGGGGGCTACTGGTGGATGAAAAGCTGGACAGGAGCCGACAAGATGCACTCGCAGACCAGAAAACAAAATATGTACTGTGCAATATCAGGAAGAGAGGATCCTGGATCCAGTTACAGAATGCAGCTCCTGAATGTGCTTCCTGTCTGTGGCTGAGACCAGCCTGGAATTCCCCAGCACCAGAACCACTGCCTCAGTGGTGAGAGTGACAGAATTCCCATTGGTGGGGAGGAGGAGGTGGGGGGGTTGGGTTCGCAGCACCTGGCAGGGTAAGGGGCCGTGCCATCCTCCTGAACGCTGCTTTGGTGCCCTCTGGGAGAGCCCTTGATCCAGAGCAGGGCTCGGTGTCCCCACAGCCCCTGCCAGGCGCCGCTCCAGCCACGGGAGCCCACGGGGCTGCAGTGACAGACAGCATTGGCAGCCCTCGGCTGGGCCCTCGCCTCTTTTCAATGCCAGCCCTTCTTCCCGCTCTCTGCCGCCCTGCCCGCAGCCGGTCTGTGGCAGAGATCTCTTCCTGGGCGAGCTGGGGAAAGCGGGCGGCCATGGCTGGTGGCCTGGCTGCGTCACCTCTGTCCTGTCCCGTGCAGCAGCGACCAGAGCCACTGGCTGCTGCTTCCCTGGAGAGAAAGCCAGGGCCTTCTGCCTCTCCCGGGGTGCTCTCTGCCCCAGGTGCCTCCAGGTCTTGAGGTTACCCATGGGAAGGAGCACCTGAAAGACATGGGCAGGTCGCAGACTGCTTGTGGCAGCAGGGCGTGCACCTGCAGAGGCATTGATGCGCTGAAGGCCGAGAGAAGCTGGAGACTCCAGGAGGCTAGCAACCGAGCTGTCAGTGCTTTTTTTTGTGGTGCCTGCCTCCTCACCCCACTCTGCCCCTGTGGGCCCTGCCCATGGATGGAGACCTTTTCATTCTGGGAGGGCAAGGGAAGGCAGACAGGCTTGGGGGACAAAGCCTGTAGCTGCGCGAGCAAAACAAGCTAAGGCCAAAGCCCTGAGCAGGGAGAAAAGTGAAGCTCCCAGAGGAGGTTCTGGGCCCCCTCAGCCTCCCCCCAGGCTGCTTTCGCCTCCCCAGAGGCACGACCGGCACCTTGCAGGCAAAGGAGGGGCTGAGAGTCATCAGCCAGCACTGGGGCCCTTCTCTGCTGGAGCCGTGCCTGAGGTGGGCTGGAGAAGGGGATGCCGTGCAGCCTGGAGACAGGGCTTTGTTGTTCTGTGCTCTCTGGTAATGTCTCTTTCTGTACCTCTTGAGCCCATGTCCTCAGCGCTGGGATTAGTTGAGCAAATTCTCTCCCTTTGTAGGAAAGTATCTGGTTCAAGACTCCCTGAGGAACTGGAACACATATAAATCTATGGGATTGAAAAAGATGCATCTCAGAGTTCTGAGGGTGTTGGCTTATGCAGAATTTCATTTAGAATTTGGTAGAGCTAAAATCATTATCTGCTCTTCTCAGAAAAACATATACTAAAAAGTTTCATCTTCGGCCCTTCAAAGAAAAGCATCATATAAGAGAAAGTGTTAACTTAAATTTCCCAGTCTACGGAAGCAGCTGGGTCCATAGATTGCTCACTGTGACTGCTTTCCCTCCTATCAGGTGCTTTTTCATAGTGCTGTGACTATACATGCCGCAAAACCTGAGTCTGATACAGTTTTCACAATGCTTTTAGGACAAGATTTGTGAGTCACTGTCTTGACTCTGACTGCTTTCTCTTCCTTCTCACAGCTGGCTGTGACCGTAACATCATGAGACTTTCATACTTGACTAAAGTATGGAATTTCATACTTGACTAAACCAGGAATTTTTATATTCTTTTCACCATCTTTCTGAATATTTACCTTGCTGCCCCTCTGGAGAAAGAAAGTCTGAGAGTTTGAGTAAAGTCATGGTTTCATGCTTTGGACTGGCTCTTTGAAGGTACCTGCCCTTTTCTATTTGGAGATGACCACTCCTAGTATTAAGTTTTGCACTCATCCCACAGGACTGGCCAAACTTGATGCAGATTCTGATGAATGCTAAAAATATGCAGCCAGTTTCTATTCTGATATGTGTGTAATCCTGTAACAGGCTTTCTTTGAGCCTTATTTGTTGATGTTTGTTAAGATGCAGCTTCATTCAGAAAAATGCAATTTTTACTTTTTTTTTTTTTTTTTTTTTAACTATTACAGAATCCAGTGACAGTAATCAACCACTGGAACTTAAAACACTTTTTGCTTCCATGCAAAATTCAAATTTCTTTACTACAAAAATAAAAATGTGTGCTGCTGGTAATAGTCACCACAGCTGCATCTGTTCAGGCTGCAACTAGTTGATAGCCATTGAACATATGGAAAATTTTTCAACAAACAACCAGGAGCTGCTATAAGAGCACTAGTATGAAAGCATTATATAGATGGAGGAACAGTAATCTTCACCTCAGTATTTGTCCTTAGTGTCTGTGCTGGTGTATGATTGAGCTAATAAAGCCTATATTTTATTTATGGCTACCTGACTATTTGTACCTCTTTCAATCAATCATTCAAACTCTTCTCAGATTCTCCAAACTACTGCACAAGTAAACTGGGGCATGCACAAGTACAGACATAGTAGTACACAGCAGTAATAGTGCTCTGTGGGTAAATAATTTTACAGCAGAAAGTAATAAACTCACTTTTATTAAATCAGTTTATCACAATTAAGTTAGAAAAATAACTTCATCTATACTGATTAAATACAAAGGTGAAACAGTTGTGCACTGCTCTTACAACACAGTAAAACTTTTTTTTGTATTTGAGAGGAGCAAAGTAGCAGACCCAGAAGTTCTCATTTAAGACTGTTGGTCTGCATTTGCCAACTCTATTTAGTGCTTCTTGATTTGAAGAGATACGGAAAGCAAACTACCCCTTAAGAAACTGAATTTCATCCAGGCAAAGCTGAAAGCAGTGAAAGTTTCTGTGCCACTTAAGAAGAAAACCAATGCAAGCCTCATGTAATTTTAAGTAGAACATGATTATTTTAAAAAATGAAACAAAACATCAGCAACTGTTAGGATGTGCACAGCAGCTGAGAAATTGTGTTCACATGTCTTCCACATCTGCTACCATAGCCTCAATGGCATTCCAGTCCAGCTTGCTGAGGATACTTCCTGTGCTTTCAGAAATAGCATCAGTGTCAATAACGCCAAGAGGAGAGGAACTCACAGGATGCAGTGCAGAGGCCTATTGGATGAAAAGAAAGTGAGATTAATTATTGCACACCATACATGGACAAGAGCTCTGCGCAGTCAGTAGAAATGATCCCGCTCTTCTCAAACACATTCTCATCAAGCTACATAACTGATTATTCTGCAGCAATGTGTTACCTGTTTATGCACTCCCACTAGTGTCTGTTGCCTGGACAGACAACCTGCCTATACAGTTGTCAGAATATTCATTTTCAAGGCCTACAAGAAGGACTTTGCTTGTAAAGACAAAAAATAGCTCTGCTGAATGACCAACATTTACAACCCTCTGCACCTATCCCACCCACATGTTTTAAACAGAGAACCACACTTTACCTAAAGCAGAAGTAAACAAAGCGTGAAATGGCAGGTATCAAATCATGCCCAGAATAAGCAGCGATCCTACCTGAAACAGTGAGTCTTGAGTATCTTGAAGTATTCTTTGGATATCATCAGGCACAGTCCAAGGGCTTACTACATCTCGATCAGTCTCTTGATCAACATCTTCTGTCTGAACTGCAGTGGCAACATGTGGAGGCTTTTGTTTTGATACTCTGCTGACTCTGTACTCAGCAGCTGAAGAGAAAACAAGCCAACAACAGCACTGTAGCATTTCTTGCTGTTTTCTTCCGAGTGTCTTGAAACTTACCCAAGAACAGAAGCTCTAAGTTCTGAGAACTGGAGCTGTGTGCAAACACATGCCCTGTGTGTAAAACCAGCACACCTTGTTATCTTTAACTGATGTGGGGTTATGGTGAGCAAGTGCTGCTGGTCCCTTCCAGCCTCACACTCCAAACTGTCTTCTCAGGGTAGCAAATGAGGTGGAATAGGACTATGCACAGTGTCTACAGCATCCAGGTCCTGCAGTGCAGTCCCCAAATAGGGACATTACTTGTCATAAGAATAAAACTATAAGTCCTATGCCACCCAAGGTGCAGAAGGCAAAGGTAGGGACCGAGAGAAGGAAGATCCACACACTCTTAAGTGAAGATCAGGTTTGAGACTAGGTTGGATGAGGCCTTGTGCATCCTGGTCTAGTGGGAGGTGTCCCTGCTCATGGAAGAGGTCTTGGAACTAGATAATCTTTAAGGTCACTTCCAACCCAAACCATTCTATGATTCTATAATTATCAGTGATGGGAAATACTGGAGAAACAAATACGAGAAGGTGACGTGAAATCAAAGAAACATCAACCTGTATTTAGAGTTTTTTAAAAAGAGAGTGTATGGAAGGGAGGAAGAGAATGACTTTCCACATGTGTAGAAGAGAACGACTGAGGAAAAACGCCTTTCTGCTTACTATTGCTTCTCTCCCTATCCCTCAGATAACATTTCCAGCATTACCAACTCCAATAAACTGAGAGTTACTAGCCAAAGAGGATGATATTATGCCACTAGTATAATTCTGGTGTAAGGCAGAACAGAATCAAACCACAGTATTTCCTAAGTTTCACACCAATTCCTCAATCATTTTCTGCCTGATCAGAAATTCTGTTCTTGTAATCAAGTCCTGCATCTACTTAGGAGTTTTATTAGGAGGAAACATTTATGTGGGGAAACTTTTTTGGATCTAGACATACACAGATATGCATATGGAAAAATGATCAATAAAATAAATTTTTTTTTTTTACTTTTTTTCAAAAGTTGTCATAATTTTTCCACTCTAACATTATGACAAAATCTTAAATAGATACTGTACAGTGGGATAGTAAAGACAATTCCTACTTTAAAGAGCACAGAAAGGTAAAGGAGGGGCACAATACTTGTGTATTAACTCACTCTCTGTCGGTTTCAGCTGAAAGAAATACTCAAGTCTTCTGCCCTTGAGTGACAGCCCTGGCACAGGCTGCCCAGAGAGGTTGCAGAATCTCCTTCTCTAGAGACTTAAAAAACCCACCTGTATGTTCCTGTGTGGCCTGCCCTACGTGATTCTGCTCTGGCAGGGGGGGTTGGACTTGATGATCTCCAGAGGTCAATTCCAACCACTGCTATTCTGTGATTCTATGATGACTTGGTATTGCCTGTTTCAACATATCACTGAAATCTAGCACATTTGCTTCAGTAATCTTGGAACTGCCATCTGGCTAAAACCATTTAGGAGGCAAAGAGAGGTGATTGATTAAAATATTTCACAAGCTTATAACAAAAAGGATTTTTAAGTGGGGGAAAAAATGGTTACTTTTATTCTTTGAAAGTAATGTTGTATCTGAGGCCTGTGCTGCATAAAGTCTACCCAAGATGTACTCTGAAATGTGTTCCCTGTGTATTATCTCTCGCCTCTATTGTGTAGCTGCACAGTACTATGACATTGCTCTTCGTAACTTACAGCGTCCAGCACCAGCAGGACAGTTTGCAGCATTTCTGATTCTTCCTCTGGAAGCATTTTTCTGTAAGAGCATACGGGCATTTCCTGGAAAGACAAAGAGCATTTCCTCTGTTAGGTGCAGTAGATCAAATCTACTCAAAAGATGCTTCAAAATTTTCATCTGTGAGCTTGCTTCCTGGACTACACAGTACTCTTGATATGGCAAATTAAACTACTTTGGATTTCAAAAGAGATGACAAGAAAAAGTAACTCTGATCATTTAACAGGCAAATGACAGCACAGTTGCAAAAGCCTCAGGACAGAAAACCTCTAGGATTCTAAGTCTGACTTTCCACGTAGGTATTAAAGCTCTTCCCTCCCAAAAGGCAGCAGTAACTTGAAGATCATCTTCAGTAAATGCCTTCATTAACGAAATTCTGTTCTTACCTGTGGACTGTGTTAAACCAAGAGCTGGAGTGAAGCAGTGTACTTTTTGACCAAAACTGGGTTTTGCAGCAATTCTGCTCCTTTCTGACAGAACAGGACTGTTCAGATGCCCTCTGCAGCAAAAGAGAAAAACAACAAAGCCCAAATACTTATCACTGTCTACCACATACCATTCCTCTGAACAACCTAGGCCTAACAGGACTTATTCAGATGAGGCAAAAAGGCCAGAGAAATCACCTTTAGCCCACTCAGCTGAGGATCAGCATCACACGCTGTCTGTGGGGCCAATAAGCCTCACCAGAATCAGAACTGCTGGCAGTCACAGTGAAGACACATCAAACTGGCTTTTCAAAGAGACAGTTTACGTCTAACAGAACTTAGAAATTACTGCCACTCCTACGGTGGCTTTCTGAATGACATTCCTTAGCGGTTCCGATTCTGGCAGGGCTGATGTACTTAAACTGTCCTTGGACACCACCAGCAGGCTCTGCACAGCACTGATTACCTTCCGTTTAATGCTCTAGCTTGGTGCATCTACCTATTAAAAAGAGATGCAGAAATATTTAAGTCTGGAAGTTACAGGATTATCTGAAGTACACAGTTCTTCCTGTTATTCTGGGAAACATAAAATTGTTTGTAGAAGAAGAAGTATACTGATATACACCTGGATTATATATACACACATGACATGAATGCCATCAAGTAGAATAAATTTACCAATTTATAATACTCAAATACCATCATCTCCTCAAGAGGCAATAAGTACTGAAATGCAAAAGAAAGAACACATAAAATCCTAGGTAATGAAAAAAAAAATAAAAAGGAAGAGACTAAATCTAGAGTTTGCTGAACTCTAATTAATCTACATGAATGCACGGTAATATTTTTGCTTGCTTCTTGCTTGTTCTTAGATGCTCTTCAGATCATTAACTATGTTGCTGGCTATAGTCCAGTGGAATTGCTGCTGAGGGGAACAGGTTAGGACATGGATCACAGCTCTGGCCATAAAGTTGGCTTATTCTGTGCTCCAAAAGGTACTTCTAAGGCTCCCTCCAGGATCTGCACTAGTGAAGGTAAGAAGACTGATAGAGGAACTTACAACTCCTCTGATCCAGACAAAATGTATCTCTGATTCTGCCAGAATATAAAGCTTCTCTCAAGCCAATCCTATACCAACTAGCTACAAACTGCAGACAAACTTGAAGTGTGGAAAAGACACCAACACATCAGAGCAGGGTTAATGCTTAAAGTCATTACCCTTTAGTAGATGCCACATGCCTTTTTCTGTACTGTTGAGGTGATCTTGTCCTGGACAATGGTCTCTGCTCATTTGCAGGTAACACCACTTTCTCAGATAACATTTCATTCATCAGAGAAAGTGCCTGTGATATTCTCACGCTGTGATGTTCAGATAACAGGGCTCTACGGAAAAATAATATTACATATTAACTGGTGCTATCACTCATTTAATTGCAGCTGGTTTGTGAGCCTTGTAAGGCTACACAGTAACCAGAAAAGAAGATGGTATTTTTTTCACTTTCAGTGATGCTATACTAAGCCTTTTAAAATCATTAGGAAAAAGCATAAATAATAGTGGGTTTGACAGAAAGAACAAGTCAATGTTGGAAAAGGAAAGGAAAGGAAAGGAAAGGAAAGGAAAGGAAAGGAAAGGAAAGGAAAGGAAAGGAAAGGAAAGGAAAG